>CAIGQV010017386.1:28706889-28727867 GCA_903798115.1 Danio jaintianensis
ACCAATAAGTACCAGTGAGATCTGATGAGTACTAGTGAGTACTGATGTGTACCAGCAAGTGCCAATGAGTACAAGTGACTGACAATGAGTACCAATAAGTACCGATGAGTATCACTATCAGTATCAATGAGTTTGTGCTTCAAATCGGATTATACTCATCTCTGGCACTCGGTCTTTAAGGCTAACAGTGCTGCGTTGAGGTCTCGTTCAGCCAGAGCATCTCAATATGGTCGCCACACGGACTCATCCATCCTGCCACTGGAGTTGAGCACGGTTGGAGAGCTGCTGTGGCTGCCATCCGCCTCACCTCCATCCGTCTGATTGGGCAGGTTGGGGTTGATGAGGGTGCTCCCGGTGGATGCGCTAGTGCAAGGTGGAAGCATCCTGGATGGGGACCGATCGCCCCCCGGCACCATCGAGAATTGGTATGACCCGGATGAGGCGCCATAGTAGAGATATGGAGTGCTGCTGGTTTGGAAGGGCCCACTTTGGTTCTGGGTGGATCCGGGGTACGGTGGAGGCAGGTATGTGTGGTAGTGGGTGGTGGTGGACATGCCCAGAGACATGCCGGAGGTCACCGGTGTTGGGGTGTAGGTGAACGTTGCTGGATAGTGCATTCTGGGACTGGGGAAGCGGCTGTCTGTGAGGGAGGACAGGCTGGGGAATTGACGCTCAAACTGGCGTGGGTCGGCTGAGAACGGACTGAGTTCTGACGTACCTGCAGGAGAAAAGAGAGAAGTTTTGTTTTTTAGTGATATTTAATTTGGTAGATGTTTTAAATGTAAAAACACTTTGTGAAAATGAATTTATTGTGGATTTTTTAAAATTAATTTTTCAGTATAATTCCGCTCATGTTCATTATCTTGTAAATGTAACTTAATTTGGGCAATTTCAATCACTTTAATATGAGTCACTTTGAAAAAGTTCAGAATCTGACATCATTTTCCATTACATCATTGTTTTAGTCATTAGTATATTTTACAGGTTTAAAAATATATGACATCAGACGTTTGCATTGTCCTTTTTTTGTAATTAAATATTTAGTTTTAGGTGAAAGTTTCCACTATAGGGTGGCACGGTGGCTTAGTGGTTAGCACTGTCGCCTCACAGCAAGAAGGTCGCTGGTTTGAGTCCCGGGTGGACCAGTTGGCATTTCTGTGTGGAGTTTGCATGTTCTCCCTGTGTTGGCGTGGGTTTCCTCCGGGTGCTCCAGTTTCCCCCACAGTCCAAAGACATGCGCTATAGGTGAATTGGGTAAGCTAAATTAGCCTTAGTGCATGAGTGTGTGTGAATGTAAGAGTGTATGGGTGTTTCCCAGTACTGGGTGGCAGCTGGAAGGGCATCCGCTACGTAAAACATATGCCGGAATAGTTGGCGGTTCATTCCGCTGTGGCGACCTCTGAAATAGAGACTAAGCGAAGGAAAATGAATGAATGTTTCCATAATAATTATAATGCAATCATCTTCACTTTTATTTTAGTAATTCGAAGTTTACATAGAAAAAGTGCAGAATCATTGTCATTTTGCAGACAAATTTTTCTGTTGTATTTTTTTTATAATATATTATTAATATAATGTCAGATTTTTGGGCCCCATTGCATGGAGCATTCATTCATTCATTCATTTATTCATTCATTCATTCATTCATTTTCCTTCGGCTTAGTCTCTTTATTCATCAGGGGTCGCCACAGCGGAATGAACCGCCAAATATCCAGCATATGTTTTACACAGCGGATGCCCTTCCAGCTGCAACCGAGTACTGGGAAACACCCACACACACTCATTCACACACATACACTACGGCCAATTTAGTTTATTCAATTCACCTATAGCGCATGTCTTTGGACTGTGGGGGACGGAGCACCCGGAGGAAACCCATGACAACATGGGGAGAACATGCAAACTCCACACAGAAATGCCAACTGACCTAGCCGGGACTCGAACCAGCGACCTTCTTGCTGTGAGGCAACAGTGCTAAACACTGAGCCACCGGGTCGCCATTGCATGGAGCATTCGAAATCTATTTCTTTTCTGATAACATAGAAAAAGTGCAGAATATGAAATAATTATAGACATTATAGACATGTTTGAAATAATATTTTTATTTTGTTTTTAGAACCGCCAGATTTGTGATTCAGTGTCCTTCTTTTTGACCCCATTTAATGTACCTTTTCCATTCAGTGAATTTCCAAAACGTATTTGTAATTATTAAAATCTTTGTAATGCTGGGTGGTGCCATTTCACTTGAACTCTTTTTAACCTTGCTTATGTAGTGTAAATGTATTAATGCTAAGGCATAGACAAAACTGAACCAGCATTTTATCCATTAATATAATTAAGTATTTAAGTATTAATATAATTAATATATTATTAATATAATTAACTATTTAAGTATTTTCTGTATGCATTTTACCCATTAATATAATCACAAAAGATAGCATCCACTTGTTAGTAGCTTGTAAAAGACTGCAGTCTGTAAATTAAGTAACTTGTTTCTTGTATGAAAGTAGTTTCACACACACCAATTAAGCCTGAAATTAATAACACAAAAATGTTAAATCAGACAGAAGAGGGCGCTGTCAAACTTATTTACGCACAGCTCTAACTAACTAGCCCATCAACACAGAAGTGACTGAAAAGTTTGTGAGTGCATGCAAAACCTTTCTTTTTGCCTCCAAATAACGAAGAGGTCATGTGAAAAATAATGGCAGTAATTATGACGAGGCTGTCCCAAACAATTTGATTAGGGTCAAAACAATTTAGTCTTTGTTGTTATAAATAAACCAAGTCAGTGTTTGAGAAAACCCAAGCCACGAAAGCATCATAAAATGACACTATGGAAAAAAAACAAACACTTTACAATAAGGTTGCATTAGTTAATGTTAGTTAAAGCATTTACTAACAGGAACAAACAATGAACAATACATTTATTACAGTATTCATGTTTGTTAACATTAGTAAATGGTAATTAAGTTGTTCATTGTTAGTTCACGTTAACTCACATTGCATTAACTAATGTTTACAAGCGTGAATTTGGATGTTAATAATGCGTTAGTAAATGTTGAACTATGATTAATAAATGTTGTACATGTATAAACCAACATTAACTAATGAAACCTTATTGTAAAGTGTGACCAAAAACAAAACAAAATGCGTATTAATCCACTGATTCTTCTTAAAAGAGACAACTCAGGAATTTAAGTCGAGGAAAATGCAATAAATCTTAACCGACGACAAGAGAAACTGGATCATCTTGCATGTCAGCAGTTTAATTAGCCCGATAGCAAAACATAAACGTGAATTAAACATTTATTTGCCACCCGAATTACACAATGCTCGGGTTGATTCGAGGTCAGGATCAAAACTAATGCTGCAAAAATGTCACCAATATGCAAACCGACGGTTAATTGTGCTGCTGAAAGCTTTGGCTTCAGGCTGTTTGTTTCTTCACGGAAGGTTTGTATGTGAATCCGTCGTGTGCGTTCATGCAACACACGCATCCTCGCATTTATATGAATATCAAAGAGAAATGTCAGGATCAACTGGGAGCGCATATGGAAACGCTTAGAGGAAAAAACAGTTTCCACAGGATGCATAATGAGCAGTCTCAGATGTGGTGGCATGTCTGCGATTAGCCAGAGAGAAGGGCCGATCGTCTCTCTCAGAACCACGAGATGTTTTTAAATTATAAACCACTAATGGGCTGCGACTCCCAGAACCCCAGGAGAGAGAATCCCAGAGGAACGTCTTATCATCTTCTCCTCCTCATCTCCACATCTGTCTGTTTTTTTTTTTTATGCACTCTGCGTTCATCATGATTTTTCAAATGGAGCCGGCTGCTAAATTAAAGGCTATAAACAAACAATCCCAGGCTCCTCTGCTCTTTTCCTTTAAATTCCATTTTCTTTTGCTTTCAAACAAACAAACCTAAAGTCATTTCTTTTCCTTTTATATTTCGTTCACTGTAAAAAATGATGGGTTCCACACAAATCCTTCATGTTGTCCTGACACAAATTGATTGTTAACTTATTACACTGTAAAATAAATTCTTGGGCGGCACGGTGGCTTAGTGGTTAGCACTGTTGCCTCTAGGCATGGGCCGGTATAAGATTCTGACGGTATGATAACCTTGGATAAAAACATCACGGTTTGACGGTATTGTGATTACTGCTCTAAAATATGCTTTTTTTAAATGTCTGGGTAAAAAACTCAAACTTTTTTCCCCTTTGAACGCAATATATTTTATTTTGAGAAACATTAAAAATATTTTGGAGCAGTAAACATGTCAGGCTAAATGATTCAAATGAATTATTGACTTCTGCTGTCTTCATTAGTTTCAATAACACTGATTTCTTTACAGTTTAAAACAGCATCTTTGTAGATCTTTTCTGCTGGAGACACTGTTGTCCTAAAAAAAAATGTAAATAAAATATCGTACCCATACCTTAGAAATGGTATAGCAGAAAATGTTGGGGGTTTTAAAACCTTGACTTTTCCAAACCGCGGTATACCTTGAAAACGGTTATCGTCCCATGCCTAGTTGCCTCACAGCAAGAAGGTCGGTGGTTCGAGTCCCGGCTGGGACAGTTGTCATTTCTGTGTGGAGTTTGCGTGTTCTCCCTGTGTTGGTGTGGGTTTCCTCCGGGTGCTCCGGTTTCCCCCACTGCAAACACATGCGCTATAGGTAAATTACTGAATAGGTGAATAAACTAAAATTGGCCGAAGTGTATGAGTGTGTGTGAATGTGAGACTGTATGGGTGTTTTCCAGTACTGGGTTGCGGCTGGAAGGGCATCTGCTGCATAAAACATATGCTGGAATAGTTGGTGGTTCATTCCGCTGTGGCGGCCCCTGATAAATAAGGGAATAAGCCGAAGGAAAATGAATGAATGAATGAATGAATAAATTCATGACATAAAGTCAAGACAACAAACATTTGTGTTGCTTTAACTTATTTTAATGAGTTAATCAAATTTCATCAAAAAAATTTAAGTTATACAACGTTTAACTTAATATTTTTAGTCAGTTTCATTGATGTAAGTTGAGATGTCTAGGAAAATTAATTTGATTTAACAAAAAAATGTAAGGCAGCAAGAATTTGAAGTGGATTGAATGTAAAACAATTAAGTTGTCCCAAAAAACCCTTAAGAGTTGTGTTGTTTCTACTCATTTTAAATCTGTAGTTTGAACAAGCAGCAAAAGTCATTTTTTGAGTGTTTTTCTTGACTTTTCATATTGTAATTTCTCATTTTTTTTCATTTACTTTAACCTTGTATTCTGTATTTTTTACTTTCCAGGTTTCAGACAAACACAAACTCTTTTTCCTGTTTTAATTTCCCCCTTCTTTTCTTTTTCAATTTCATTTTCCCAATTTTGTTTCCTTATTTTTTCTTTTTTCTTCTTCCCATTTCCATCTAGCCTTTACCATTTTCATTCATCATTTATCAGTTCTTTTTTGAAGTTTGTGTTTATTTGTAAAGCACATTTAAACAGTCTAGATCTTTTTTTCTAGATCTTTCTTCTTTTATTTCCAGTTTCCCTTTCCTTGACGTTTGTCCAGACATGAATAAAATTATTGGTAGCCTTCCATTGAGGAAAGAAAAACTAGCGTGGTCACTGAAATAACTTGAAAAACTAAGTAATGATTAATCAAAAATGTAAAAAAAAATTATATTGTTTTGGAATTGTGGTTCATCAGAAGCATTAAAAAAGGCTAATGAACTAATGAAACTGGCTTTGACAACAATTTTGCCCACATCTGTATTATATATATTAATATTTCACTTTTAATTTCACGTTTGGTTTGCCATTTCCCCTTTTTCCCCTTTACTTCAAACAGACAAACCAGAATATATGGCCTCTTTTTTTAACCACTTCCTCTTTTCACATTTCTCCCACTTCCTCTTTTCTCTTTCCTCTTCTTATCAAATGAACCTACACTCATTTCCTTTTCTTTCTACTTCCCTTGTCCTGATCTTTTTCATTTTAATTTGGGTCCGTTTAATATCTCAACAAACCAAATCCTGTCCTTCATATTTCCAATATCTTTGCAATTTCCCATCTTCTTTATTTAAAATGATGGCCTCTCGTAATTCCATTTCCCATTAAGTCATTTCCTTTTCTTTCCATTTTCCCTTTCCTTTCTGTTTCCCAAAATCTTTTTCTTTCTATTATCCTGTTCCTTACTTTACATTTATTTTCCTTTTTCCTTTGTATTTCTCTTTCCCAGTACTGGGTTGCAGCTGGAGGGGCACACGCTGCGTAAAACATATGCTGTAATAGTTGGTGGTTCATTCCGCTGTGGCGACCTCTGATAAACTAAGCCGAAGGAAAATTAATGAATGAAGGAATTTGCCTTTCTTGGACATAATTTGAAACTAATTTGTTTTTACTGTTTACAGTTTTTTTTCCCATGTCCATTTTCTCTTTAATTTACATCAAACAAAATACTTTTCCTTTCCCAGTGATGGGTTGCAGCTGGAAGGGCATCCGCTGCGTAAAACATATGCTGAATAAGTTGGCGGTTCATTCCGCTGTGGCGACCCCAGATTAATAAAGGGACTAAGCCAAAAATAAAATAAATGAATGAAAATACTTTTCCTTTCCTCTATACATTCCCGCCTTTCTGGCCTTTCTTGTTTCAGTTTCCCCTTTTTCTTTCCTTCAAACTACAATCTTTTCCTTCCCTTATCTTGTTTTCCCATCTCCATATCCCCTTTTGTTTGTTAAAACACAAAGCTTTTATTTTTCTTCTACCTTTCTTTCATTTGCCATTCATCCTTCACTTGAAACAAACAGGAATATTTTACTTCCTATTTCCACTTCCTTTTCCTATTTGTTTCTTTCTTTAATCAATCAATCAATAAATCAATCAATCAATCACTCAATCAACTAATCAATCAATAAATCAATCAATCACTCAATCAACTAATCAATCAATCAATCAATCAATCAGACACCAACTTCAACAGCAACTTGAACTTCAACTCTGAAATCTGGACTTTACTAGAACTATGTTAAGCTGCTTTGACACAATCTACATTGTGAAAAGCGCTATATAAATAAACTTGACTCCAACTCTTTCCATTTCCCTTTCCCCTTTCAGTTACCAAAATACTTTTCTTGTGGTTTCCTCATTCCTCACCTTACTATTTCCTCATTCCTTTGCCATTTCTTCCTGCGTTTTCTTTCTATTTTCCCCTTTTTTCCTCATCTCTAATTTTCATTTCAAACAAACCAAGGCTTTTCCAATTTTAATTTCAAATTTATCCAATTGTTTAACCAATTTCCTTTCCCTCCGATATTTTTTTATTCCCATTGTACTGTTCCTTACTGTACATTTCCCCTCTTTCCTTTGTATTTCCCCTATTTCTTACCCATAACTTTTTTTTTTTTTTTTTTTTTTACAATTTACTGTTGTTTTTTTTAAAGGTTTTTTTTTCTCATTTGTATTTTCTATTTACTTAATTTAATTTGCTTTTACTACAGTTAAACACAAACACTTTCAATTTCCATTTCTCCATCCTTCATAGTTCAGTTTCTCCTTTTCACTACTCTTTACTTCAAAGCCAAAATACTTGTCTTGTGGTTTCCTCATTCCTCACCTTACTATTTCATCTTTGCTTTGCATTTCTTCCTGCTTTTCCTTTCTATTTCCACATTCTTTCCTCACCTCTAATTTTTACTTCAAACAAACCAAAGCTTTTCGTAATTTAATTTCCAGTTTATTCATTTATTTAAACTCATTTCCTTTTCTTCTGATATTCTCTCTTCCCATTGTACTGTTTCTTACTGTACATTTCCCCCTTTCCTTTGTATTTCCCCTAATTCGTTTGTATTTTCTATTTAAGAATTTAATTTGCTGTTACTTCAGTCAAACAAACACAAACTTTTTCAATTTCCATTTCTCCATCCTTCATAGTTCAGTTTCTTCCTTTTCCCCCTTTACTTCAAAACCAAAATACTTTTCTTGTGGTTTCCTCATTCTTCATCTTACTATTTCATCTTTGCTTTGCATTTCTTCCTGCTTTTCCTTTCTATTCCCACTTTTTTCCTCATCTGTAATTTATTTTCACTTCAAACAAACCAATGTCCTATTTCAATTTCCAGTTTGCTCATCCATTTGCTTAACTAATTTCCTTTTCTTTCCATGTATTACTTTTCTTCCAATATTTTTTCTTCCCATTGTACTGTTCCTTACATTTCCCTCTTTCCTTTGTATTTCCCCCAATTCTTTCCCATAACTTTTTTTTTTAAAGTTGTTTTCCCATTTGTATTTTGTATTTAATTAATTTAATTTGCTTTTACTTCAGTCAAACACTTTCAATTTCCATTTCTCCATCCTTCATAGTTCAGTTTCTCCTTCTTTCCCACTTTACATCAAAACTAAAATACTTGTGTTGTGGTTTCCTCATTCTTCATCTTATTATTTACTCTTTCCTTTGCATTTCCTCCTTTTTCCTTTTAATTTTTATTTCAAACTAATCAGTTTAATTTCCAGTTTATCATTTCCTTTTCTTCTGATATCCTTTTTCCCATTATACTGTTCCTTACTATAAATTTCCCCCTTTCCTTTGTATTTCCCCTATTTCTTACTATTTCCTCTTTCCTTTGGCATTTCTTCCTGCTTTTTCTTTCCATTTCCCCCTTTTTTTCCCCCCTATCTCTAATTTTCCCTTCAAACAAACCAAAACCTTTCCCTTTCCATGTCTCCTTTTTCTTTTTGACTCCGAACATCTGATCACATCTCCTCTCACCCCGTTGCAGAAGTAAAGCACTTCTTTTATGACAGTAAATCCAGCGGCGTCTTTCCCGACAGCGTGTCTGCCGGTTTAGGAGCGGTCGCGTGTCGTCCATGAGCGTCGCTTTTATGACTGACAGCTTGGCAAACTTTACAGAACACGTGTGGCCAATTATGAGCAGATTGTCTCTCCACATGATCAACTCTTGACATTTCAAACCAAACAAAAAAAAAAAGACACTTCAGGGAGACAGAGAGACCCAAGTCACATTTCCAAAACAATGACAGAAATTCACATATACAACCTTCAATCTCCATTAAACGGCCCTCTTCGCTGCAGACATGCACAAGAATGAATCCACTATGCTATCCAATCTTGCCAGACCCCCTTTTTTTGGCTTAACTTAATGCAACACTTTGTATTACAGGGATGGTGTGGTCTAGTACCTGAAGCTCAAGGCTCATAACTAAACTGTGAACTATCTCTAGTGTGATCTCGTGACCTTTGACCTTGGGTTGCTTTGGGGTCACTTGATAAATGGCTGTCTGGTTAATTTGAGAAGATATATTGAGAGATATGAAGGCTACTAATAGGGCTGGGCGATATGGCCTTTTTAAAAAAATCCCATATTATTTTACAAAAAAAAAGATTTACGATTTAAATAGATTTTTTTCCCCCACCCCTAAAAAAAGTTTATTAACCAATAAAACTAGCTTCAGCATATCATAAATACATCATTATAGAATATAAAAAACGTTGCTGTCATTTAAAGGTCAAATTTAACAAGATCTATTACAATTGTATAGAAGACGTTCATAATAATAATTCATTCATTCATTTTCTTTTCGGCTTAGTCCCTTTATTAATCTGGGGTCGCCACAGCGGAATGAACCGCCAACTTATCCAGCATATGTTTTACGCAGCGGATGCCCTTCCAGCCGCAACCCATCACTGGGAAACATCCATACACACTCATTCACACACATACACTCCGGTCAATTTAGCTTACCCAATTCACCTATAGCGCATGTCTTTGGACTGTGGGGAAAACCGGAGCACCAGGAGGAAACCCACGCGAACACGGGGAGAACATGCCAACTCCACACAGAAATGCCAACTGACCCAGCCGAGGCTCGAACCAGCGACCTTCTTGCTGTGAGGCGATTGTGCTACCCACTGCGTCACCGTGACGCCCATAATAATAATAATAATTATTATTATAATATCAATTGAACAATTTTATAAAATTACATTGAAAGTAAACTCTTAAATGAAGTTTTATAAACGAATTTCGAGAGGAGCTCGTGATATGATTGATCGCGGCTGGTCTCTCATCTGTAATCAGCGATAATTCAGTCCGATTGATCCAAGCCTACCGATTTCACCCTACTGCCTTATCTTCATTTTGGAAGAATCCCCCTTCCACCCCATCTCCATCTCCTCCTTTTCCTCCTTTACCAGGGGGAGCTCTCGAGACTTACCTGATCTCGGACCCCCTTACATGCTAATTGACCAGGCAGGAGCCATGGGCTCAATTATCTCCGAGCTCATGGTTCTCTACCGGGACAGCATGCCAAGCCTGCTAATAGCGTCAAGGAATATCTAAGTGTGAACTCTTGAATGATTGTTAAAAAGGGAACTTTTTCAAGATTATTTATTTCCCTATTATTTTGAATGGTTTATTTTATCATGAACTTGCATTGTTTATTCATTTTTATATTACGTTATATATCAGTTCATATAAATTACTCACGCTAGGCTAGTGGGTTACATGTTATTGCTTTTATTTGCATTGGGCCGCTGCATCTGCATCTACTGTTCTAAAATTTGGGGTCAGAAATGTTTTTTTTTTAAAGGGGTTTATTTTTATTTGACAAAGACACATTAAATTGATCAGAGACATTTAATATACAAAAATGAAACTTTAAATAATTGCAGTTAGGGCGGCACAGTGGCTCAGTGGTTAGCACTGTCGCCTTACAACAAGAAGGTCGCTGGTTCAAGTCCCGGCTGGGCCAGTTGGCATTTCTGTGTAGAGTTTGCATGTTCTTCCCGTGTTGGCGTAGGTTTCCTCCGGGTGCTCCGGTTTCCCCCACAAGTCCAAAGACATGTGGTATAGGTGAATTGGATAAGCTAAATTGTCCGTAGTGTATGAGTGTGTGTGTGAATGTGAGAGTGTATGGGTGTTTCCCAATACTGGGTTGCAGCTAGAAGGGCATCCGCTGCGTAAAACATATGATGGAATAGTTGGCGGGTAATTCCGCTGTGGCGACCCCTGATAAATAAGGGACTAAGCCGAAGGAAAATGAATGAATAATTGCAGTTTTTTGTTACTTAACTGTTTTCAACACTTATAATAATGATGCATGAGGGTGAGTAATTAATAACTGAATTTTCATTTTGGGGTGAACTAACCCTTAAATATATCATCAGGAGTGACCAGTATTATTTTGTTTTGCCTGTATATAATTTTTGACTCTTAAAGTGGTTTGTAGCCACTGACTAGATAGATAGATAGATAGATAGATAGATAGATCGATTGATCTTACATCTTAGATGGCCTGAGGATGAGTAATTGAACATAAAATTTTCATATTCACTTTAAATGCATAGTTCATACGCAAAATTTAAATTCTGTCATCAATTACTCACCAAAAGAAAATATAATGAAGAAACCTGTAACCATTGACCTCCATAGTATTTGTTTTTCCTACTATGGAAGTCAGTGGTCACAGCTTTCCAGCTTTCTTCAAAATATCTTCTTTTGTGGTAAACAAATTAAAGAAAATTGTAAAGCTTTTATAACCACTTGAGGTGAGTAAATAGTTTGTAAATTTTTATTTTGGGGTGAACTATCCCTTTAAAAAAAAAAAAAACTAACATTTTAGAAATCAAAATTTTTCCTCCAGCACTCTCTGATCCTGCTCTGATAATTTATCTCTCTCTCTGTAATATTATGCACGCCTTCATCTGTGTCTTTATCATTCAGCAGGTATGTGACTGAAAGGTGTAATGTGAGCCTATGGTTCAGAAGAATAGCAGCTGCAAAGAGTGCGGCGCGTTCAGGATCCAATCCCAGCCATTCAGGAAGAATAGGGGGCTTTAGGACCAAGAGGTGCGTGTGTCTCTTTGAGGAAAGAACAAAGGCTGACATCTCCAAGATGAAAGGCGGGTGAAATCTAAACTAATCAAACCCAACGAGGCAGCTGGCCGGGGTTCAAAAAGCAGCCACACCAAGAAGTCATTTAAACTTTCACATTCGCTCCAGGCTCAAAGAAAACAGTTAGGGTGGGGAGCCAAGACAAAGAGAGAGAGAACAAAAAAGAGTTCAAAAACCAACCTGGCGGAGAGTCAAACAGGTGTATTAAAGAAAACGTCCACGCTGTGTGTTGTTTCAGAACGGACCCCAAAGGGCGGGTGGGCCACAGTCTGCTGCGTGTTCATTAATAAAGAGCTCCTCCAAACGTCTGGACTCTGGAGCTGAGGGGAAATGCTAATAGATTCCAATAGTATGTACAGTTGAAGACAAAATTATTTGCCCTCCTGTGAATTTTCCCAAATGATGTTTAACAGAGCAAGGAATTTCTCACAGTATTAACTATAATATGTTTTCTTCTGGAGAAAGTCTTATTATTTGTTTTATTTCGGGCAAAATTAAATCAGTTTAAAAAAATTTTTAAAACCATTTTAAGGTCAATATTATTATCCCCCTTAAGCTGTATTTTTTTGGGATTGTCTACAGAACAAACCACTGTTATACAATGACTTGCCTAATTACCCTAGTTAAGCCTTTAAATGTCACTTTAAGCTGAATACTGGTATCTTGAAAAATATCTAGTCAAATATTATGTGCTGTCATCATGGCAAAGATAAAAGAAATCAGTTATTAGAAATGAGTTATTAAAACTATTATGTTTAGAAACGTGTTGACAAAAATCTTCTACCGTTAAACAGAAATTGGGGAAAAAATATACAGGACGGCTAATAATTCTGACTTTCACTGTAATTGTTGTGAAGAATCTTGTTATGAGCTCATGTAATATGTGGAATGCAGTTGAAGGCATAAAAATCGTTTTCCTAAAAATTATTCGCCCTACTTTGAAATTATTTTAAAAATATTTCCCAAGTGCTTTTTAACAGAGAATGGACATTTTCACAGTATTTCCTAATATATTTGATCCTGTGGAGAAAATTTATTCCTTTTTAGTTTGACTGGAAAAAAAAAGCCTCTTTTTTATTTTTATTTTTAAGATCAATATTTTTAGCCCCGGGTGTCATGGTGGCACAGTGGGTAGCACGTTAGCCTCACAGCAAGAAGGGTCGCTGGTTCGAGCCTCGGCTGGGTCAGTTGGCGTTTCTGTGTGGAGTTTGCATGTTCTCCCCGTGTTCGCGTGGGTTTCCTCCGGGTGCTCCGGTTTCCCCCACAGTCCAAAGACATGCGGTATAGGTGAATTGGGTAGGCTAAATTGTCCGTAGTGTATGTGTGTGAATGAGTGTGTATGGATGTTTCCCAGTGATGGGTTGCAGCAGGAAGGGCATCTGCTGCGTGAAACATATGCTGGATAAGTTGGCGTTCATTCCGCTGTGGCGACCCCAGATTAATAAAGGGACTAAACCGAAAAGAAAATGAATGAATGAATGAACTTTTAGCCCCCTTAAGAAATGTTTTTCTTGACTGGCTACAAAGACTTGCCTAATTAACCTAGTTAAGCCTTTAAATGTCACTTTAAGCTAAATACTAGTATCTTGCAAAATATCTAGTCAAATATTATGTGCTGTCATCATGGCAAAGATAAAAAAAAATTGCTCCAGCTCTCCTTTTACCTTCTGAAGTCTGTGAGTCAGAAAGTCTGTTTTATTGTTTCTTTTCAAGGCATTTCAAAAGAGAGCCGAATTCAAAGCCTCCATTGGAGAGCAGATATTCTTTCAAATGTTCCCTATTTTTAAAGGTGCTATTGCTTTGGAAGACATTCGCCCATGGGCAACGTAACAAACGCTTACAAAGCAGAAAGTGAACTCTGGAAAAAATGCTTTGATTCAACTTCAGCGAATGAGTGTTTGGACAAATGTTCACGGCTAACACGATCAGCTATAAAAAGTAAATACAGACGTTTCTGAAACCAGAGCTTGGCTGAGAAAACACTACGAGCCAGAGGAGAAGCTCATTGCTCTTTTATAAGTCATAAGTTGCTCTTTTAAAGCTCAATTATGATTCACGAAGAGTCAACAAGTGGAAAAAGTCAATTTACTTCCGTAATCTGACAACTGTGTATGAGTGAAACAGGATATTCAGTAAAAGTCAGCTGGGGCTTTATTTTACACTTCTGTAATTGACTGGGTAGTAAAGATGAGTCGAATTTTCTCTTTCAGTCCTTTGCTGCGTTTATTTAAAAGTACCAGATTAAGTCACCCTTCCTTGAATTTTCCTGACTGCCTAATCCAAGCCAACTCTCCTCCAAATAATAACCCTACCAGACAATAATCCACCTAATAATCCTTATACTGGCGAATGAGTTGAGGCATAATCTGACAGGGATGCTTTTTTTGGCAGTACAGACTTCTAGTGTGACCATCACCAAACAAACTAAATCTGGGAAGTTTGTGTGTGACAGTGTGGGACATTACCAACAGTGAAACATAGTGTTGGGGTCGAGTTCATCTTTGTCGAGTCAAAGTCAAGACAAAGTCCTTAACCAATCGAGTTCGAGTCCATGTCTGAGTCCAAAAGGGAAAGTTCGAGTTCCAAATGTGTCCAAAAGTTGGACTCAAGTAAACTCATAGTAAAACAAGCACTAAACGCGTCCTTCTCTGGCTCAGAGCCAAAGCGTGAAAGTTTGAATCTGACTTAGAAGACATTGTCCTAGACCTAGCCAGTGATTGCGATCCAGTGTGTGGGCGCGGCACGGAGCACTGACACTTCTCAAATGAACCGAGAAATGGGGGTCAAACGCGGTATTAAATTAGCCCATAGTGTATTGTTGAATTTTAGAAAAATTAAAAAATAAGATTTGTCACCAAAAATCAGTCCATTTGCTGAAACACAGAGAAAGTTGTGACCAAATTAAAACTCAAAATCACCCCAGAGTGGATGAAAACATCCCCAACAGCACACAAGGGTTAAGTGTCAGTGAACAGTTCCAGTGTCAAACTAACGATTAAAGATTGCAAATTTTAGCCTAGGAATTCAGGAATCTTTTCAAAATTTCCCAAATTTGTCTCAGATGACCAAATCATGGCTGAAATCGCAAAGTGTGAGCAGGTCTTAAAGGAGCTGATATGTTGTTAGTGATTTGTGCTGTGTGTTCTGCAGGTGTGTGTACCTGAGAGACGTCGTGGCACGTCGCTAATGGTGGGCAGGCCGGTGGCACGGGTGGAAGACAGCGGGGTGGTGGAGTGGATGGAGGGAGACGTCATTTGGCTCAGGTATGGAGGATACGGCTGCTCGTAGGACCAGGGCGGAGAGGATTGAGCCTGTCGAGGGTCTAAGAGGCAGACAAAAGAGACGAGAACCATCACTAAAACAACCTACATCTGCTCAACTGCGTCTCAGAGATTTTTTCTTTCAGTTTACTACGGTGAGCTCAGAAATGAAGTGTATCACAGCACCACACAATATTAGTGAATCTCACGAAACCTGTCAAGAACATGCAGGGCTATATTATACTGTAAATTACAAGAGAATATTATACTATTCTCATCCATCTATCCATCACTGTATTTCCCTTTCCATCCATCCATCTATCCATCCATCACTGTATTTCCCTTTCCATCCATTCATCCATCCATCCATCCATCCATCCATTCATTACTGTATTTCCCTTTCCATTCATCCATCCATCCCTCCATCCATCTATCCATCCATGTATTTCTCTTTCCATCCATCCATCCATCCATCCATCACTAAAAAAAAAATATATATATATATATTATATTTCACTAAATCCATCCATCCACCCTTTCATCCATCCATCCATCCATCCATCCATCGAGAAAGAGATACATTTAAAAAAATATATATTATTTAATATAATTACTAAATTAAATTTAAAATAGTTTAATTATTAATTTTATTTTTAATTGTCATGAGATAATGTCCCAATGCAAAAAAATACTAATGGTTCTAAAAAAACAGGCTTCATATTATTCATGCAAAATATAATATGTTTATTTTAATTATTTTAAATAAAATAAAGTACACAAAGCACAAAACATCAACGAAATAAATAATGGATTCAAAAATGCACACTTTAAAATGCATGTTATTATTGTATATTTAAATTAAAGTATTTATACTGCATGCTTTATTGGCTTTATATTATTTATGTAAATTCTGCTGAAATAAAAGGATAATAAAATGTAGAATTAAAATCTCACACAAAAAAAAAATGGGAATCACCATTGAGGCTCAGGGCCTCACAGCAAGAAGGTTGCTGGGTCGAGCCCTGGCTGAGTCAGTTGGCGTTTCTGTGTGGAGTTTGCATGTTCTCCCTGTGTTTGGACTGTGGGGGAAACCCGGAGGAAACCCACGCAAAGACATGTCCTATAGGAGAATTGAATAAGCTAAATTGGTCGTAGTGTATCTGTGCGAATGTGAGAGTGTAAGGGTGTTTCCCAGTGCTGGGTTGCAGCTGGAAGGGCATCCACTGCGTAAAGCATATGCTGGAATAGTTGGCGGTTCATTCCGCTGTGGCGACCCCTGATAAATAAAGGGACTAGGCCAAAGAAAAATGAATGAATGAATCACCGTTGAGAAAAAAATATAAAATGCAATCAACAATTACAAAAGAATAAAGCATGCACGAGAAGAGAAAGTTCTGTTTAATTGTCATGAAATAATGTAACAATGCAAAAAATATATATATTTATTTATTTTCGAGATTCACCTTTCTTGATTACCCCCCCCCCCCCCAAAAACTCCTCTTGATGCACACAAAGATGGTGACCTTTCTTTTCTAACAATATGAAGAGCGAGACTGAGCAGACTAGTATAAAAGGCTGTGGTATGTAAATAGCTTAATCACATTCAGAGCCAAGAACGGTTTCCTGTTTGTTTTCTACAGTATTCTAGTAAACGCAGCGTCCGCTCTGACGGGAGAGAGACTGGAAAGCATCCAAGAGAATGGCAAACATTATGCAAACTCCAAAACCGAGCGCATGCGAGAGACATAAAAAAACACACCCCATGCTCCAATGGACGCCAAAAGTGAAGCAGGAACTAATGAAAATATTTGGACAAATGTAATGGAATTAAAGCAATAGTTCACCCAAAAATGAAAATCTGTCATTATTTACTCACTCTCATGTCTTTCCAAACGCGTAAGCTGTTATTTTTTCCATGGAACAAAAACAAGGGAATCTTCATTAGTCATTGCCAAAACCTGGTTCGGACCGCTTGAGATGAGATTTGAGAGCTACAACAGAGAGGAAGATTTAAATTTGCTTTTATTCCCCATTTTAAAAGTATAGGATTTCTGAAGACTCTCGATATGTAGCATGAAGATTCATCTAAACATCTTTTGGAAATCGTAAAGTAAATGAATAAACACTTTTGGGTGAACTGTCCCTTTAAGGTGACAGGTAATCAGCCAATCCCAAACAAAGATAATGCCTTGTTCCAGTAAAACTAGACCAAAGGATTTGGGAATTGGCATGTCTGTCCATATCTCCTGTTTAAATCTGATGTACATTCACTGACATTTCTATTTCTTGCATCATGTAGTCTACCTCTCACTCGCTCGCTTTTATCTCCGGCAAATCAGGCCTTGAATAAACCTACCTGTTTTTTGAATACTGATGTTTGTACAATGCACAAACCACGGTGGCTCACCATTAAAAGTCACGCCGGAGGAAATAGTTGCATTAAAGGAACACTCCGCATTATTAGGGGGAAAATAAACTTTTTTTTACAACTCCCCTTTTTACTTAACTAAAACAGTTGAGTTTGAACATATTTGAATCCATTTAGCCGATCTCCGGGTCTGGCGGGGAGCACTTTTAGCTTAGCTTAGCATAGATCATTGAATCGTATTAGACCATTAGCATCTCGCTAAAAAAATGAGCAATGAGTTTTGATAATTTTGCTCTTTACAGCTTGACTCTTCTGCAGTGTACTTAGACTGACGGAAAATGAAAAGTTGCTATTTTCTTCTAGGCTGATATGGCTCGGAAATGGCTAGTGAATTATTATCAATTTTCAAGTCAAGCCTTAAACAGGAAAAAAACTCTTTGGCCATTTTTAAGCGAGATGCTAATGGTCTAATCCGATTACATGATCTATGCTAAGCTAAAAGTGCTCCAGCCAGACCTGGAGTTCAGCTGAATGGATTCAAAAATGGTAAAACTCAACAGTTTCACTGTAGAGGAGTTGTAAAAAAAGCTTATTTTTATACAGGAAATGAAAAGTTGCTTTTTTCTAGGCTGATATGGCTAGGAAATGGTTGGCGAAATGTAATTATCAAAATACTGAAATTTTAAACAGAGTCAAGCTGTCAACAGGAAAAAAAATTCTAAACTCTTTGTTAATTTTTAAGTGAAATGCTAATGGTCTAATCCGATTCAGTGATCTATGCTAAGCTAAGCTAAGCTAAGCTAAAAGTGCTCCAGCCAGACCTGGTGTTCAGCTCAATGGATTAAAAAATGGTACAACTCAACAGTTTCACTCTAGAGGAGAAAAATGAGCCTATTTTTATACAGGAAATTAAAAGTTACTTTTTTTTTATACTGATATTACTAGGAAATGGCTAGTGAAATTACTTTTTTGGGTAACTTACCTAACACTAGTGACCACCTGCTTACAGAGGGAGCATAATTGTTATTAGCGTACTGATATTAGCACTGCGTAATATCATTGCTCTTGCTGCAGGCATGGTAAGGCAGCAAAGTTCCTTGATTATTACGACAGAATGAGAGTATAGTCCCCTTGTAAATAGCAAGTAATACTTTTCATTTTCCGTCAGTCTTTGTAAACGATGTAACTGCAGAAGAGTCAAGCTTTAGGAAAAATATTGAATCTCTTTGGTCATTTTTGAGCGAGATGCTAATGGTCTAATCCAATTCAATGATCTATGCTAAGCTAAAAGTGCTCCAGCCAGACCTGGAGTTCAGTTGAATGGATTCAAAAATGGTAATGGTAAGCTGTAAAAAGAGACGATGTTTATATGAAAAATGAATAGTAGATATTTTCTATGCTGATATGGCGAGGAAATGGCTAGTGAAATTATCTAAGTTACTTTTTTGGGTAACTTAGCCAACACTGCTGACCACCTGCTTGCAGAGGGAGCGTACTGATATTAGCGCTGCGTAATATCACTGAAGCCTAGAAAATAGCAAATTTTTACGTCAGTCTTACTACATGATGTAACTACAGAACAGTCAAGCTTTAAATAGGAAAATTATCGAAACTCTCTTTGGTCATTTTTGAGCGAGATGCTAACGGTCTAATCCGATTCAATGAACTATGCTAAGCTAAGCTAAAATGAGCTTATTAAGTTATACAAATGAGCCTATTTTTAAGAAATGTGTAGTGTTTCTTTAAAGGGAAAGGAAAATGCCTGAGCCGGTTTACCTGAGATCTGCGTTTGCCCCTGCGGATTGAAGGAGTTCGGCGTGGCGTTGAGAGACGGCCGGGGACTCTGGGTTTGCACAGCGACCCTCATGGTGGTCTGGCGTAAACGCTCTAATTCGCTCAGGCGCTCGGAGAACAGCGGCGGTTTAGGGGGGTCTTCCAGTTTCTGTCTGTGTCCTACCGAACAATATTAGACAGAGATTGCAATTAACACCCCTACTGCTTGATTCTGATCAGTCAGTCTTAAAGGGACAGTTCATCCAAAATAAACATCCCTCAACAATGGACCTGTCCTGCTGTCCTGCTGTATAGACGATGCAGTTTTTTATAGACTGTGGTTCAGATGCCTCACATAAGCTGTATTTTTTTTTGTAATTTAATGCAAAGATGATATAATACATATGTAAATACATATAAATATAGAAAATAATTTTTTTAAAATCAAAATATTAAAAACTTTCAAGGATTTAAGATTATGATGACCGTTAAATGCGTCATAACAGTCTTGTGAAAAGGGTCCATAATAGACAGAGATTGCAGTTAATGGAACACTCCACTTTTTTTGTAAATAAGCTCATTTTACAACTTACCAATTTTCAAGTTGGAAAGTATAAGCAAGTAATACTTTTCATTTTCCGTCAGTCTTTGTAAACGATGTAACTACAGAAGAGTCAAGCTTTAGGAAAATTATTGAATCTCTTTGATCATTTTTGAGCAAGATGCTAACGGTCTAATGCGATTCAATGATCTATGCTAAGCGTAAGCTAAAAGTGCTCTAGCCAGAGCTGGAGTTCGGCTGAACCAATTCAAAAGTGGATTCAAAAACTAAACTGTTTACCTCGAGGAGAGTTGTAAAATGAGCCTATTTTCAAATAAAGTGGAGTGTTTCTTAAATACACCTACTGCTCCATTCTAATTAATCTTAAAGGGAAAGTTCAGCCAAAAGTATGTTTTACATTCTAGAGAAACTTAAAAAGAGTCTTTTTTTGAATAAAGGGGAAAATTGAATTGTAGAATGTAGCATAAAAAGCATTGTAAAATTACTTTAAAGTCTTGACTTGCATTCCTGTATTTTTCATTCGAACAGGAACTTGCACTGCAACTCAGCATGACGTTATAGGGAATGCCCTGAAGCTTAAACTGTTTTTTTTTTTGAGGCCATGTAGTTGTTTAATGTGATGAATAATAACCGATGTAACTTGATTATGTCTTCGGAATGGTTGAAATAATACACAAAATGTTTACTGTCGTTGTATGCAAAATATACACAAAAATGCTGTCCGTGGTCATTTATGGTCAATGTTTACTGTCATATTATGGAAAAAAACAACAACTTTGTAGATTCAACCAAATTATCCTAAAATTACATAGTAGTGAATCTCAATGATTGACAAAACTGTGATTTTTGAGTGACTTCTTTGTGTCATATATTTTTTTTTTATTAACTAAAACTAAAAGTGTATTATGGAAAATATTCACAATGATTTTTATCCATGATATTTTAAGTAAAGGGATATTCTTTAAAAAATGCTTCGTATTTCATTTTGGACAAAGGTCTATTGTATATGTTCAAAACACTTGCAGTAGCCTACACAGCACAAAATACATGTACAGTCGTGGCCAAAAGTTTGAGAATGACACAAATATTAGTTTTCACAAAGTTTGCTGCTAAAC
>CAIGQV010017386.1:28728267-28746060 GCA_903798115.1 Danio jaintianensis
TTTTTATGCTATCCATGGTCAGTTCTGGTCAATGTTTATGGAAAAAAACAGTTTGTAGATTCCCCAAAGTGTCCTAGAATGATATTAGGGTGAATAATTGATGACAGAACTGTAATTTCTGTCTTGAAAGAGAATTAGGATGTACGTTGCTCATAAAAAGACTATATTTCTTATTATTTATGGTTTGTTTTGAGTCTTTAGAAGTCATATGATGTATTTCTTTCTGCAATGAAGAGATGCAAACAATGCCTAAAGCTCGAATAACAAGTACATTTTTAGACACAAATCTATCAAAACACTTCCAATTAATAACAACAGTCATATGGAGTATTTTTTACTGTACTTTATGGTGCTTTGTTCATTTTTGGCCAATGTTTACACTCACTATATGGAAAAATAGAGCAGTTTTCAGATTCCCTTGAAATGACATTAGGAATGTGAAATTCACATTCTATATTTAAAGTCTTCTGAATTTCACAGTTTTGTGTAAGAAACATATGCTAATGCTATTTCAGAGCTCAAATGACAACTTTTTTCATTGCTTTGATTACAATTGTATGGCTTCATATGTCGTATGGACTATTGTCAGGGTACTTTTATGGTGTTTTTGTTACACCTGGTCAATGTTTGAATTCATTTTAAGGAGAGGATCAATTTGTGGGTCTCAAAATTACATTAGAGTGAATAAATAATGACAGAAGTGTCATTATTTTGAGTGAACTAAACTCTTAAAGGGACAGTTCATCAAATAATGGACATTCACTCTCACGTTGGTTTAAAGCCTGATAGTTTTATGAGAGGAACAGACCAAGTATTAATTAAAATCATTTCACTTGTCATTTGTCATAAAGTGGAAGTGAGATTTGAGATCTACAGCTGAAGGCAAGATTGAAACTATAGTCTGTTTCTGCCAAAAAGTACACTATAAAAATGTACTGTAAAATTTACAGTAACTTACTGGCAATTTTGGTTGTATCCGCTTGTAAATTTACAGTCTTACTGGCAACCAAATTTGATAAAATTTAACCTAAATTATAGTTATTAATTTACAGTGCTCTCGTAAATTTACAGACTTACCGCAAACCAAAATTGCCAGTTAATTGCTGTAATTTTTACAGTAAATTCTAATTATTTATTTACAGTGCGCTTGCAAATTTAAAGTCTTACTGAAAACCAAAATTGCCAGTTACAGTAAATTGTAATTATTTATCAACAGTTCGCTTGCAAATTTAGTCTTTCTGGCAACTAAAATGGCCAGTAAGTTACTGTAAATTTTTAATTATTAATTTACAGTGGGCTTGTAAATTGCCAGTGCAACTAAAATTGCCGGTAAGTTGCTGTAAATTTAATAGTGAATTGTAATTATTAATTTACAATGCGCTTGTCTTACCGCAAACCAATAATGGCAGTAAGTTACTGCAAATTTTACAGTACATTTTGTACAGTGTATTATATGACTCCAGAAGACGTTCAGTATAGCATACAGGTTGTAAATTTTTTTTTATATCATAGCATGTTTGTAGAAAATTTCTAGACAAGTAGAAAATATTGTTTTGTTTTCCGAAATAATAAGTCAAACTTAACTGAGTTTAAAACGAGCAAAATAATCTGCCAGCAGAGTTAGAGAAATAGTGTTGTTTTCGGTTTAAAATATGATTCATTTACTTACCCCATTGGCAGATTATTTCACATGTTTTAAGAAAAAACTCACTTAATTTTGACTCATTATTTCTGAAAACAAGCAACCTTTTTTACTTGTCAAGAAAATGCTTCTTGATTTGAGAATTTCTAGATATTTGGAATAGAAACAAGGCTAAGTAATGCTAAGTTTTTGCAGTGAAATGACATAAGAGTGTACAAGCGATGACAAATTCATATATTTCTGTAAAACGTCCAACCATTAAATCTCATTATTCCCCAAACAAACACAGCAACACGAATGCTCAGATCAGTATGTGGGTCAGATGCTTCAGTAATCTCTCAATCTCTAATCGCACAGATCTCAGTTTTCACAATAGCGAGCAGCGCACAAAAGGAGGGGAAGTAAATCGACTTTCTACCTGCCCGTGCACGCTGTCGTTTTTTTACACTGTGGCGTCGATCCAAAAGAATTCACAGTCAAATTACACAACTGCTTTATTTCCCTATTATTCCTAGCATGCTTGAAACTATGCCTGTGAGTCACGACAAAAGCATGAGCCGACAATGTTTATTCATTCATTTCCCATAAAAGAGGACAGACTCAATCCTCTATCCTGCAATAAAGAGCACGAGTCACGCCACGTCCATTCTCCGAAAAAAAAAAAAAAAAAAAATCACAAATGAACCACCTTTTCCAGACATTTTGATACGATTTCATTGCGGCGGTACTGTTGTGTCAATACTTGAGAATAATATGTGTTAAAGAGGGACTTTTTTTTCATCCTTGTCTGTCTAGTCCCGGTCGTTTTGCGCTGAATGGCAGTAAAGTAAATATCACAGAAGAAAAGAGAAACTCCTGCAAAAGCTTGGCTGCTTTCCAGTGGGTTCGAGCCAGAGTTTCCTTCAATCTCGCAAAACCTGATTGTGCTCTGGAGTTCGGTTGTGCAAACACAGCTCCTCGTTCAGGAGCGAATGTCGAGCACTTTGAGTCTTTAATTCCCTTAATGGGGACCTATTATGCAAAATGACTTTTATAAGGGGTATAACCCTTGTGTATTGTTCGAATGGACTACCCTTTCATTATGTTAGGGGCTGTTTTTGCCCCATTGACTTCCATTATAACAACATTTTTTGATTGCAATGCCTTGACACCATATAATCATGCATTCTTGATTGTTGGTGGTTTTCTCTGTTGGGAAGAGGTAAAATTAGTCATTTTTACTGTTGATCATCAGTTGGCAGCATTAACCCTTTAGACCCTGACTTTTTTTTTTCCAAATTCCTTTTTATTATATTTTAACATGTACATACACATTTCCATGTGCCAGATATAACATAAATCAACAAGCAAACAAATGAACAAACAAAACAAAAGGCTTCTCAGTATTTTACATCAGAATACAATATCACCTCTTTTACTAATCTTCTAGTAAAACATTTCCAACTCCACCACCTTTTAAAAACAACATAAAAGGTCCCCAAACTCTATCAAAAATAATGTATTTATTTCTTAATATAGAAGTTATTTTTTCCATTGACAAGTTTGTTACCATCTCTTTCAGTCAACGGCCTATATTTGGTGCATATATGCTTTTCCAATTTAAAGAAATAAGCCGTTTCGCTTGCAGAATACATATATTCATAAATATATGCTCTGTCTTTTTTAACTTAATCTCCTTGGGATATAAATGAAATAAAAAATTAAAGGAGACATTAGTATATTAACCTCAAGACTCTTTTTCTATCATTTCTTTCATACCTTTCCAGAAGTTTTGTATTCCTTTACATTCCCATATACAGTGATACAGCGTTCCTTTAAGGTCCCTGCATCTCAAGCAAGTATCTGGAATATGTTCATTATATTTATGCAATAAAACAGTTATGTAAATCCTCATCAACCACTTATATTGTAATAGTTTCAGATGAGTGTTTATTGTTTCATGAAATTTTATATTTTGAAGGAGTTAAATGAACATAAAAACCATAAGTTGTCATGACTTTTTGATCATATCTATATATATTTACAGCACAATATCATCAATTATGAAAAAGAAAGTCATAATTTTTGTTGAATATTATTTTTTGTCATGACTTCTTGATCAAATATATATTTTTACATCATGATATCATCAACTATAAAACAAAATCTTCATTTTTTTTTGTGGAAACTGATACCCCTCCCCGCCTCCCTAAATAAAAGAAACATTTTTTATTGTTGCATTATGATAAATTGCAAAACGAAATGTATCATTTATAAACACAAGTATTAATTTCCAAAACTCACAAAAAGCACAATACTCATCTTATGTTTATATTACTTATTTTGAAGATAAAAACGCAAGTTGTCATGTGTATATATACATCAGAATATCATCAATAACGAAAAAAATAACATATTTTTGTTGTCATGACTTCAGATGAGTGTTTATTGTTAGTGATTGAGCTTCCTCGCATGTCTTCATCCAGTCCTCTATAGAGATATCCTCAAGATCTAATCTCTAAGCTTCCAATTTACAATTTGAAGATTCCTTTGATCCTGACACCAGCATCATGTATAATGCAGAAATTAAACCTTCACTTAAACAATCTTTTGTTTTTACTTTTTCCAAAATAGACAATGATGGCATATCCAGAGAATTATTTTGTGATTTGAGGATAAAATCTCTTATTTGTAAATACTTAAAGAAATGTTTTGCAGGAATATTGTATGTACTAACAATTTCCTCAAATGACATTAGAATTTTGTTAACATATACATCTTTCTAATTCCCTTCTCTGCCCATATCTTGAATCCTGCATCTAACGTACCTGGTTAAAAAATTGTATTGCCCCAAATTGGACTGAAACAAGATAAGAGATAGCAGTCACTTAAATATTTTTTCATGTCAAACCATATGGAAATCATATTTATAACTATGGGATTGGAAACAGTTTTTTAAGATCTGTTTCTGACTTTTATATGGAGTTCTGTGGAGTAAAAGATTATAATGATTATAATGATTATAATGTGTGTACAGAAATACACCTATGTTTACTATGTTCTGAGAGCTGAGCTGCTTATTGTGATTTTCTCAAACATATCAAGGTAACTGGCAAAGGTCTCTCTTACACTCTTATAAAAGCCAGAAACTAAGCTTTTCTTGCACTGTAACTGATGATCAACAGTAAAAATGACATATTGTACCTTTTACCAACAGAATGCATGATTATATGCTGTCATGACTTTGCAATCAAAAAATGTGATTATAATGGAAGTCAATGGGGCAAAAACAGCCCCCAACATAACGAAAGGGTAGTCAATTTGCCCAGAGTGTATCGTTGAGTTTTTGAAAAATTCCAAAGCATTTTCCCAAAATATGTGTCAAAATACTATTTGTCATCAAATTTTTTTCTATTTGCTGAGACACAGAGAAAGTTGTGGCCAAATTAAGACTCAAAATCACCCCAGAGTGGATGCAGACAGCCCCAACAGCCCACAAGGGTTAAACACAGTTGTGTGGTAACAGTGTGTAAACATAACCAGCCTCTAATGGTAAAAAATAATTAATATAATCACATATATTTTAATTTTAATTAAAATAATTTTCCCTAAATTGAATTATATGAAAGAAATATAGTCGTGTTTCTGTGGTTTTTAATATCAGCGTATGTTAAACAATATTAAGCATTTTTGTAAAAATGTGGACAGATAATTTGTCATTTTTTGGGTTTGAAATTTTGTGAATTTACAAACTAACACTAAATGTGACTGCTTATATATCATTTCATTTCTGACTTTATATCTTGCAGTTCTGAAATTCCGACCTCATTTTTTGCCCTTTTCAAGTTTATATTTACCAGTTCTGCAAATCAGAATTTACATCTTGCAATTGTGAGTTTATATCTCGCTCTTTACTGACTTTGTATCTCACAATAGTTTTTTTATCTGGTTATTAAATTTTTACAAAAATAGCAGAATAAATGTACAGGAAAATAGAAAAAATATTGTTCCCAGCCCTTTCCCCATAAACAAAAGGAAAAGCAATCAGTCAATAAATCCATTCATCAATTCATCAATCCTTTCATCAATCTCTTCATCAGTCCATCCATTCATCAATCAGTCCATCCATCCATCCATCCATCCAATTATGTAATCCATTCCATCCCTCAATCCCATCTGTCAATCCAATCTATCCAATTAATTTAGTCCATTCCATCCCCTCCATCCAATCCATTTACCAGTCTATCCCATCCATCTCTCCAGTCAGTTCACAATGTTTCTTCATCCAATTCATTCATCCATCCATCCATCCATCTATCAATCCATCCATCCACCAATCCGTCTGTCTGTCCGTCTGTCCTTCCATCCGTCAATCCATCCACCCAACCATCCATTTATCAATCTATCCATCCGTCCGTTCGTCTGTCTGTCCATTCGTCTGTCTGTTCGTCCGTCCCTCCGTCCGTCCATCCATCCATGTAGTCCATTCCATCCATCCTTTCATTCATGTAGTCCATTCCATCCCTCCATCCCATCTGTCAATCCAATTTATCTATCCAATTAATTTAGTCCATTCCATCCCCTCCATCCAGTCCATTTATTAGTCCATCCCATCCATCTCTCCAGTCAGTACACCCTGTTCCGTCATCCAATTCATTCATCCATCCATCCATTCATCAATCCATCCATCAATCAATGCATCAATCCATCAATCTATGCATCAACCAACCAACCAGTTAATAAATAAATATCAAATTAAAAAAAATAAATGATAAAGGGCACAGTTACAGTGTCAGTTAAGTATAAAATACATGGTAGTGTTAAAATTGTAAAATTTAGAATTAACACATTTACAGCGTATACATGTACATCAACAAACAAACATGATTAAAATACGATCCACAAATATTTATACAATACACTGTTCAATTCTCACAATTCTTTTTCACAGCATTGCAAGTTTCTAACATTGGAAGATACAGTCACGTTTCTGAGAAACAAGTCAGAATTGTGAAAAATATGCAGGTAAATATTATTTTTATTTTGTGTTGGGAACAAACATTAACATAAATTAAAATAATATGCTAAAGAAATGTCAATTACAACATAAACTCTTTTGCTCAGGTAAAACAACTGGAACTTTAATTTATTTTACATTTCTTTAAAGAATACAATGGAAAATGTTTATGATGAGACTTGTGATCGCAAACTTTGGCTTATATTAAACTCTGGAGGGGAATCGTACAGTTTCCAGCCATAATGTTTCCACTTTAAGCAGACATTTATATCCTGAGCAACTTACAGAAAGTGTCTCTCTCTTTTTTCTTTTACAGTTATGTGTGGTTTATGACCATATTTAAAACTGGAGGTAAAAAAGGAGATATTTTATTTTATATTTGGATGATTTTTGACTTTTTATTACAGATTTTGGTAATAACGAATCTCTTGATGTTTCATGCACAGCAACGTTTAGATTCGCCACATTTAGCTTTCACTTTTATCCCGAGTGAATCTCATGTGTATCGTTGTCATTTGTGTCTTATGAACATGTTCTGGAGAGGACATAAGCAAATGACTTTTGGATTTAAAGTTCTGAGACGAACTTTCCATGCAGGGATGTGAATGATTCAGCTGGAAGGAGAGGAAAATCCCCAATGCTCATGTCTTGTGAGACATGCAGAGTGCTCTTATGTTTACGCCAATGCCAAAAACATCTCTCAACAGTACAACTCAAATAGTCAAATGGACACCACTCCAATAAAGTGAAAAGATCCTGTTACGGCAAAGAAATCCACAATATTAGATTTAAAGCTGAGGAACAAAACTTTGCCTTGGTGAAGAAAAAAGAAAGTAGTCTGCTAGTCTCTTCAGGACAGAAAAAACTTGCCTGGCATTACTCGGTATTTGTGTTTGGAAGAGTTCCAGAAGAGGTTATTAAACTATACTACTGCATGTACAATTATATTAGAAAAAATCTCTACTAAGGCTGCGTTGTTTGATAAGATATACAGCAATAATCGCAATTAAACTAGCTCTTTTTTTATTTTTATATATTTTGAAATATGATTTAGGGTGGCACGGTGGCTCATTGGTTAGTGCTTACAGCAAGAACGTCGCTGGTTTGAGTCCCGGCTGGGCCAGTTGGCATTTCTGTGTGGAGTTTGCATGTTCTTCCCGTGTTGGCGTGGGTTTCCTCCGGGTGCTCCGGTTTCCCCCACAGTCCAAACACATATAGGTGAATTGAATAAACTAAATTGGCCGTAGTGTATGAGTGTGTGTGAATGTGAGTGTGTATGGGTGTTTCCCAGTACTGGGTTGCAGCTGGAAGGGCATGCGCTGTGTAAACCATATGCTGGAATAGTTGGTGGTTCATTCCGCTGTGGCGACCCCTGATAAATAAGGGACTAAGCCGAAGGAAAATGAATAAATGAATAATTGAAA
The DNA here is from genome assembly GCA_903798115.1 of Danio jaintianensis. Taxonomy (NCBI): domain Eukaryota; kingdom Metazoa; phylum Chordata; class Actinopteri; order Cypriniformes; family Danionidae; genus Danio; species Danio jaintianensis. The sequence continues at coordinate 28,736,330 of CAIGQV010017386.1, forward strand.
CATGGTTTATTTATTCTAAGAAGATAAATAAACTAACAAACTGTTGTCATGAATTATTAATTTTTAAAAATTTTTAAAGCGTGATATCATCAGTGACGAAAAAAAGCCTTTTTTTTTTTTTTTTTAAACAGTAAATTAATTTTATTTAACTAATTCAAATGTATTTTTGCAGTATGATAAATTGCTAAATAAAATGTATAATTTATAAATATAAGTATTCATTGATTTAAAAGCTGTACTCAAACTTTGAGAGGCAAAAAGCACGAGCACAATACTTACGTTATGTGTATATTACATATTTGAAGAAGTTAAATTAACATGAAAACCATATGTTGTCATGACTTCTTGATCATATCATTTTTTTACAGCACACTGTAAACAATTCTGGGTTTCACACAATTCCTTCATGTTTTCCCAACACAAATCGATTAACATATTTTTTTTAAGAAAGGAGTTGGAACAAGCAGAAAATATTTTTTTTGAGTGCATGATAAAAAATATGCTTCATAATTTTGTGGAAACAATGACATGCAAAATGAAATCATTTATAAATACAAGTATTAATTTCCTCAAAAGCTGTCCAAAAATCACAAGCACAATGCTCACATTTATATGATACCCCCACCTCCCTAAATCTAAAAGATTTATTTTCAATTGTTGCAATATGATAAATGGCAAAATGAAATGTATCATTTATAAACACAAGTATTAATTTCCCCAAAAGCTGTCCTCAAACCTCACAAGAAGCACAATACCCATGTTTATATTACTTATTTTGAAGAAGTTAAATGAACATAAAAAACATGAGTTGTCATGACTTCTTGATCATATATATGTTTTACAGCAAGATATCATCAACTATGAAAAAAAAATCCATATTTTTGTGGAATTTTTTGTTGTCATATATATTTTACAGCATGACATCATCATCAACTATGAAAAAAATACTTAATATTTCTGTGGAAACTGAATATATATATACAGCAGAATATCATCAATTGCGAAAAAACCCCAACATATTTTTGTTGTCATGACTTCTTGATCATATCATTTTTTTTACATCATTAAATCATCAACTATGAAGACAATTCTTCATATTTTTGTGGAAACTGATGCTCCTCCCCCCTCCTCAAATCTAAAAGAACTTTTTTTTTTATTGTTGCATTATGATAAATGCAAAATGAAATTTTATATTTTGAAGAAGTTAAATGAACATAAAAACCATAAGTTGTCATGACTTTTTGATCATATCTATATATATTTACAGCACAATATCATCAATTATGAAAAAGAAAGTCATAATTTTTGTTGAATATTATTTTTTGTCATGACTTCTTGATCAAATATATATTTTTACATCATGATATCATCAACTATAAAACAAAATCTTCATTTTTTTTTGTGGAAACTGATACTCCTCCCCGCCTCCCTAAATAAAAGAAACATTTTTTATTGTTGCATTATGATAAATTGCAAAATGAAATGTATCATTTATAAACACAAGTATTAATTTCCAAAACTCACAAAAAGCACAATACTCATCTTATGTTTATATTACTTATTTTGAAGATAAAAACGCAAGTTGTCATGTGTATATATACATCAGAATATCATCAATAACGAAAAAAATAACATATTTTTGTTGTCATGACTTCTTGATCATATCATTTTTTTTTACATCATTAAATCATCAACTATGAAGAAAAATCTTTATATTTTTGTGGAAACTGATACTCCTCCCCCCTCCTCAAATCTAAAAGAATTTTTTTTTATTGTTGCATTATGATAAATGGCAAAATGAAATCATCTGTATCATTTATAAACACAAGTATTAATTTCCCCAAAAGCTGTCCTCAAACCTCACAAGAAGCACAATACTCATGTTATGTTTATATTACTTATATTGAGGGAGTTAAATGAACATAAATACCATAAGTTGTCATGGCTTTTTGATCATATCTATATATATTTACAGCACAATATCATCAATTATGAAAAAGAAAGTCATAATTTTTGTTGAATATTATTTTTTGTCATGACTTCTTGATCAAATATATATTTTTACATCATGATATCATCAATTATGAAAAAAAACTTAATATTTTTGTGGAAACTGATATTCCTTCCCCCTCCTCAAATCTTAAAGAACATTTTTTTTATTGTTGCAATATGATAAATGGCAAAATGAAATGTATCATTTATAAACGCAAGTATTACTTTCCCTAAAAGCTGTCCTGATACTCAATGTTATCTTTTAACCCTCCAAAGAAAAGCTGTTTTCTGTGTGTATTCTTGCCTAATCCTAATGACTGTAAATAATACGGGGTGTATAAACACAGCGTGTCCTCATATCTCGGGGCAAAACCTCCGCCTGCATGTTAAATTGCCATCTGATAGTGCCGTGACCCGCAATAACACCCCGCGCTCTTTAAACACCAGCACGCTTTCAACATCAAATATCAGCCAGAGCCGTCAGAAGCGCATCAATCACACGCAGAAATAAAACGCATGGAAGAAGAAAGGGAAAACATACATCCGTCTAGATTTCATTTCTTTAATTGCCGTACCGCGACTCTCTCTGAAGACTCAAACAATGGATTATTTCACATGGCAGCTCCTAGTGAAATTAGCAAAAGGAGGTTTTTGAGGACAGGACGAGGCCGAACGCCCGTTTAGAAGTAGACGGAGGGAAAAAAAAGGGGGAGAAATGGAGAAAGCTGACGGCAGCCAAGCAGAACTGGAGTGCTGCCAGTCGCTTGTGTGGTCCGTGTGTTTCTGGCTTCAGGAAGTGAACTACGCCAGGAAAAGGGGGCACACATGCTACTAGAGCTTTATAAATCGATGGGCCGACTGCAACAATCAGACACCACGCAACTGTACAAGTCTGTACAACAAGCAAAATGCTTATTTCTGGGCTGAATTGGGGGCAGATCGACACTGTGACATATGGGAGTACACTGTAAAAAAACTACAACTTTGTGCTGGCTTCAACTTTTTAGTTGAATCAAATTAACTTTTCTAGTCATCTCAACTTGAATGAACAATGAAACAGACTAAAAATATGAAGGTAAACTTTGTATAACTTAAACAATTCTGTTGAAACCTGATTAACGTATTAAAATGAGTTAAAGCAACATAAATATTTTAGATTGTTTTCTAGTCATCTCAACTTACATCAATCAAACTGACTAAAAATATGAAGTTAATCTTTGTATTACTTAATAAATGCAGTTGAAACCAGATTAACATAATAAAATAAGTTAAAGGTGCAGTATGTAAGTTTGACACCCAGTGGTTGAACTAGGTATTGCATTCCTGGATCCAAACAAACGCAAGCAGAGGTTACCAGATTGAGGACCAACAGGAGCGAGCCTGACTATCGTGTTCTATATAAAAGCAATGGCACGCAATAGAAGGAATATTTGGTATCACTTTATTTTGATGGTCCCTTTAACGCATTTTGTTAAATTTAAGTTACATTGCATCTACATGCCAACTAATTCTCAATAGATTATAGGTAGACTGTTAGGTTGGGGTTAGGGTTAGGGTCAGTGTAAGTTGACATGTACTTGCAAAGTTTCTTATACTCAGTTAAATGTGTTGAAGGAGCAGTATCAGCAGATATTAATCAGACAGTCTACTAATACTCAAATGAGAAGTAATTGGCATGTAGTTGCAATGCAACTTTTAGTTAACAAAATGTGCAATAGGGACTATCAAAATAAAGTGTTACCGAATATTTTCCATATTAAAAGTTTTTGTTCTAACCAACACCTGAAATTGATATTTTAGAAACGGCTTCTATTTCTTGCATCAGGATCACCTCAGGTACACCTCATGTGCTTTATTCAGTGTTTAATGCTAATAATGTGAGTTTGAATGACATTTTACATGACATTTATTGCCATACTACTGAAAGCAGCAGCAGATAGTTCACCTCAGATCTTGACAATAAAATAAATCGTTTGAAATTGAACTTTAGAACTGTGAAATAATACAAACCAACACATATCAGTGATTCAGCATCTACATTTAATAATCTTAAAGAGGTTTAATATGTATTAATTAGATTATAAACCATACCATTTCATGAGTGAGTGCATATTCTGTGCTTCTGAATGGCTGTATTTAAATTTCTGTTGTGTTTCATCTGGTGCAAACAGGGTGCTGAAATATAATTGTCTGAAGTGGCAGTGGGCGGGTTTAAAGAACCAAAGTGGCACGTAACGCACATTTTCAAAGCAGAATAATGCTGACTTCAGCATTGTTTTTCAGATACACAAGAATGTTCACTTAGCATGTTTTTTAAAATATCTGCAAACATATTATGGCATTTTTATGCTTTAGAAGAGTCAAAAACGTACATATAGCACCCTTAAAGCAACATAAATATGTTTGCTGTCTTGATTTTTTTTTGTCATAAATTTTTTTGCAGAGTAGAAAAAAATCAATTTGCCCCACATCATGCATTATAAATATAACATTCACAGACATACAGCATTAACAGAAGATTCTTAATACAGTCCAGTATGGAAAATTGTCTTATTTATGAATATGAGCTATGCTGTTAGGATCGATTTCAGTGTATTTTTACTTTCAGTGTTCATGATATTCCAGTATCTACATAAATTAGTGGGGTTTTTATTGATTATTTTCTAATTCTCGTTATTTATTTATTTGTTTATTGATTTATTTATTTAACTGGTTTTAATGGTAATTGACCTACACGAGATACACGAAGTAAAGTACTCATTCTTTTTTGCTTCTAAGTAAAGTACAACTACAGAGAAACACTACTTAATTACAGTAATTTGAGTATTTGTAATGTGTAACTTTACATCACTGGTCAGATACTGTACACAGAGGCAGGGTGAGCAATTTATGGGGTAATAAAAATTTTTGTGTGAACTATTCCTTTAAGAAAGAAATTAGTCGATAATCAGGGCACGAATTAAGGCTGATTTATACTTCTGCGTTGAGTGATCGGTGTGACCCACGGCGCCTGCTTATACTTCTGCGTACTGTTTGCGTTGCTCTGCAATAACACTTCCGAAACGCTAGCTGGCAGCGGGTTTGTATGTTCCTCTGTATCGAGTTTCTTTGTGGGTGTTTTGTGTTTTCTGAATGCTACCTTAATGTACAAGTAGTTCAAACTCGCTCATTCAGAGGCGGGAACCGGCAGACGTGCAACAACTTTAATCATAAGGTAAACACAAAACAAAAGTTTCCATCTGGAGCTCTTTCACGGGACTCCACACTTGTAAACACTCGCTCCATCGGGCTCACAGCTCTCAGCACCGCCCACACTCGTCTACTCTACCAAGTCGACCAATCACAGAGCTTGCACTACGTGTCGTTACTTTTGGAGGAGGCTGCGCCGGACCATACGCGTGTGCTTGACGCAGAAGTATAAATCAGCCTTAGGGGGGATTGACCCTCTTAATTACTGCTTTATTAATTGAAGGATGTCAAAACAACATGTATGGGGAGGTCAGTCCTCTAAATAGTGAGAAATCCTTTGCTCTGATCTGCATCTTAAATAATAATATTAATAATTAAAATAGTATATACATTTGAACACCCCTATAGCAGTTCATACCATTGCACCAATCAGTCTATGCAAGAAAAAAATCATTCAACAGTCTGAAACCAGCAGATCTAGAGCACCGATAGACAACGTAAGTGTTCACACAAGACACTTTTCTTGTAAAATAGGTGTTTGTTTCTACATATAGTCTAAAAGTAAAGTCAAATGAGCTGCATAATTTGTATAGTTTGACATACGGTATCCTCTGAAATAGTTAATCAGAGAATACTGTAGGTCAGAATAGACTGAATATCTCACAAAACGTTGAAAACTTAAATACGGTTTATTAATAAATTAGATGCAATTTAAATATATACATACATTTGATTCATAGAAGCATGTATTACACAAACTAACATTACCGAAAACATTGACCCCCCCTGATCGTCATTGTATAATATATGGTATAGTATAAGTAACCAAAGACTATGCATGTGTGACCTACAATTGTTGACAAAAGCCAAGAGAAGCAGTCACACACTTTTCTAAATCTGCCTTAAAGTAGGAGCTGCTCTTTCTGCTTTATTTTCGGTGGCCTGCGCTGCTGTTGTGTGCGTTTTACCTGTCTGGACAAGCTTTTCAAAGCCTTCAAAGACACTGAAACATCACAGCCTCACCACTAATACTCATTTCAGCATCGAGCAATTAGAGCAAACCACAACGTAAACAGTCTGACTTCAGCAGCAGATTTCATGTGCTGCAGACTGACTGTCAGAAGCTGTTATGCAAACAATACAGTTAAACGGCAATACGTGTGACGGCAAAACTCGGAGTCTGAACAACACAGATTTATTCAGTCAGTCAGTGTGTTAAAGCTTTCTGAGGCCCACGCATTCAACAACAGGACAAGAGCAACACTCAGTCATTTTATTCATGACATTTTCTAGAGGAAACATAAAAAGTGTGATTTCATTCATTTTCCTTCGGCTTAGTCCCTTTGATTATCAGAAGTCGCCACAGCGTAATGAACCGCCAACTTTTCCAGCATATGTTTTACACAGCGGACAGCCCATACACTCTCATTCACATATTAGGACCAATTTAGTTTATTCAATTCACCTATAGCGCATGTGTTTGGACTGTGGGGGAAACCGGAGCACCCAGAGGAAACCCACACCAACACGGGGAGAACATGCAAACTCCACACAGAAACGCCAACTGACCCAGCCGAGGCTCGAACCAGCAACCTTCTTGCTGTGAGGCGAACGTGCTACCCACTGCGCCACCGTGCTGCCCAAAAGTGTGATTTCAAAAATTGTATTTTACAGTGAAAAATCTGATTTATTCAGGAATATGGATTCAGATAATAGATAATAAATGGTAAAATAGTAAAAATAGTCAAATAGATTTGTTTTTATTAAACCTCAGCATTTATAAAACCACCATTACCAAAAAATAAAACATATTGAAATATTTATTTTCAAAAAATTATATTTTTACAACAAAAATAATTATATTCATTTATTTATTAACATTTTTTAACAATATGCAATTATATATGTTTAAACAATCAAATAAATAATTAAATAAAATAATTATATGTATAAATAAATTAATAAATTAGTTATATAAATTATTATAATAAATTAGGTATAATAAATTAATAAATTATAAATAAATTATATATATATATATATATATACTGTAATTAATAATTTTTTTTACATAATTTTGTGTGGGTACAAATTAAATTACAAAATGTATTATTACTATAGCAAGGCAAAATGTAACTTTTTTGTCTAGTTTAATTTGAGGTATATTGAATATATATATATATATATATATAGTTTTAGTTTTCATTGATACAGTAAAACCCCTTGGATTGTACTAACTGTTAAAAAAAAGATTTCTCTTAACTATATAAATCTATTATATAGGGCTGAACAATATATCATATGAGCATCGATATCGCAATGTGTCTATCTGCAATAGTCACATCGCAGGATTAGATTATTTATTAAAGATTAAACAATAAAAATATTGTTACGTATTCATTCATTCATTCATTCATTTTCAACCGCTTTTCCGGGGCCGGGTCGCGGGGGCAGCAGTCTTAGGAGAGAACCCCAGACTTCCCTCTCCCCAGACACTTCCTCCAGCTCCTCCGGGGGGATCCCGAGGCGTTCCCAGGCCAGCCGAGAGACATAGTCCCTCCAGCGTGTCCTGGGTCTTCCCCGAGGCCTCCTCCCGGTGGGACATGCCTGGAACACCTCCCTAGGTAGGCGTCCAGGAGGCATCCGAAACAGATGCCCGAGCCACCTCAGCTGACTTCTCTCGATGTAGAGGAGCAGCGGCTCTACTCCGAGCTCCTCCCGGGTGACAGAGCTCCTCACCCTATCTATAAGGGTGCGCCCTGCCACCCTTCGAAGGAAACTCATTTCGGCCACTTGTATCCGAGATCTTGTCCTTTCGGTCATGACCCAAAGCTCATGATCATAGGTGAGAGTAGGAACGTAGATTGACCGGTAAATCGAGAGCTTTGCCTTTCAGCTCAGCTTCTTCTTTACCACAACAGACCGGTACATCGACCGCATTACTGCTGCCGCTGCACCAATCCGCCTGTCAATCTCACGTTCCATCTTTCCCTCACTCTTGAACAAAATCCCAAGATACTTGAACTCCTCCACCTGGGGTAAGGACTCTCCTCCAACCTGGAGATGGCAAACCACCTTTTTCCGGTGGAGCACCATGGCCTCGGACTTGGAGGTGCTGATTCTCATCCCAGCCGTGCCACACTCGGCAGCAAACCGATCCAGTGCATGCTGAAGGTCCATGTTCGATGCAGCCAACAGAACAACATCGTCTGTGAATAACAAAGATGAAATCCTGTGGCCCCCGAACCGGACCCCCTCCAGCCCAAGGCTGCGCTTTGAAATTCTGTCCATATAAATTATGAACAGAATTGGTGACAAAGGGCAGCCCTGCCGGAGTCCAACATGCACTGGAAACAAGTCTGACTTATTGCCGGCAATGCGAACCAAACTCCTACTCTGTACATACAGGGATGAGACAGCCCTTAACAGAGCGCCTCTGACCCCATACTCCCAGAGCACCCTCCACAGAAAGCGACGTATTGTTACGTATTATTATTTTTTTATTATTTACCCAATGATGACCAGGTTATTGTTTAATTTCTGTACTTGAAAACTGTTTGACTCCCCAGAAAACCATAAGACACTATTTATTTATTTATTTATTTATTTATTTTTGCTTGTATTTTATAATTTATAATATTTTATGCAAATGCAATGCATGGAAAAAGACTTGATCATCCCAGTCGATCTAAATTAATGAAATCTTTCCAAATAGAGCTGTTCAAACCATCTGGTGAAATTATATTCATATTGCAATATATATCGCAGCAAAACAAAATATCGCAATGTAAAATTTTTCCAATATCGTGCAGCCCTACTAATATATCTGAAATAAACAAACTATTTGACAAGGTTACTGATCTGATTTACTTCTAATTATTAATGTTTTTAAAAAATGAGAAAGTGAAGAACTGAAGTGTGTCCTGCTGTCAGACGTGTTTGGCGTGCAGAGACAATAGCTCTTTTCCAGCAGTCAAAACACAGCGTCACGGATCATCTTGGCAAATACACTTTTTGAAAACAGCCCATGTTTTCCATCTGCCCAATGAGATGTGGCATTAATTACCAAGCACAAACTCTCCACATGCCTTTACCTTTAGAAACACCGTCTAGACTCTACATGCAAATACTTACAGACTTAAACTGTGCTTAAAACAATCCAGACATACAGTATAACGAAAGATTCTCAATACAGTCTGGTACAGAAAATTATTGTCTTATTTATGAATATGAGCTATATGCTGTTAGGATGGATTTCACATTTAGTGTATTTTTACTGTCAATGTTTTCATGATATTCCAGTATGTACATAAATTACTGGTATTTTTGGCAGTTTTTTTATTTGTTTATCTGATTTATTTTTATTTCACTTCTTAAATACTATTTATTTAACACATTTTTAAAATGAATATATTGTCAGCTTGCTGAAATGTATTTATTTATTTGTTTATGTTTATTATTAAATATATATTTTATGTAATGTTATTTTACTACACTTATTTTTAAAATACATTTATTGTCAGCTTGCTGAAATGTTTGTTTGTTTGTTT
>CAIGQV010017386.1:28746070-28771926 GCA_903798115.1 Danio jaintianensis
TTGGCGGTTCATTCCGCTGTGGCGACCCCAGATTAATAAAGGGACTAAGCCGAAAAGAAAATGAATGAATAAAAAATATATAATTATTTAATTCTGCAACATCTACAATAAATAAACAAGTTGACATTTATTTCTTTTTATTCATTTTAATTAATACTATTTACTCAATATTATTATTATTATTAATTTACCAATTCAATAAATTAATAAAAAGTGCAGACATATAATTAAAACTTCAAATAACGTTAAAATAAAAAACAATGAGCATTCTAATATGGCATATATTTCATATTTATTCTTATTCGCTATTTTCAGATTCTCTATAAGCATCAATAGTAAAGTATTGCTCACTTTTTAGTTTATAAATCAACCGAAGTGAAGCCAAAACCTCATAAACAATTCAAATATTAAACCCTCATGCTTTTACTACCTTTGATACAGTATTTAATACCATCCACTTAAATTTTAACTGCACGCTTCTCCAACAAAACATTCTTTTATCAGGCATACAGTTGAAGGCAGAATTATTAGCCCTCCTGTTGAATATTAATTCTTTTATATTTTTCCCCCAAATTCTGTTTAACGGTGAGATTTTGTCAACACATTTCTAAACATAATAGTTTTAATAACTCATTTCTAATAACTCATTTCTTTTATCTTCGCTATGATGACAGCACATAATATTTGATTAGATATTCTTCAAGATACTAGTATTCAGCTTAAAGTGACATTTAAAGTCTTAACTAGGTTAATTAGACAAGTTAGAGTAATTAGGCAAGTCATTGTTTAACAGTGGTTTGTTCTGTAGACAATCGAAAAAAATAATATTGCTTAAGGGGGCTAATAATATTGACCTTAAAATGGTTTTAAAAATGCTTTTATAGCCGAAATAAAACAAATAAGACTTTCTCCAGAAGAAAAAATATTATAGGAAATACTGTGAAAAATTCCTCCCTCTGTTAAACATCACTTGTGAAATATTTGAAAAGAACAAAAAATCACAGGAGGGCGAATAATTTTGACTTCAACTGTATATGAATGATTTGGCTTTGCTGTGTATTGATTTTTCCCATCTCACAGGCATATAGAGAGTGTGTTTGACGTGTGGAGTGAGCGCTGGAGGATCAGATATCGTGTAAAACGCCGCTATTATGGAGAAACACTGGCAGTGGTGGAGGTAAGAGTAACAGAGGCCTCCTCCCAGTCTATTAGCCCAAATTACTCTTAATAAGCAGAGTTACACCAGAGCTGCCAATGATTACAGCTCAATCCCACAATGCACTGCTGCTGTCTGAGCAACAGGAGGGCCGCTTGTCTCGCTGCCATTGGCTGCAGATAATTGGATCAGACTCCAGTTGAATCCTGTAAGTGATATTTTCTTTACAAATGAGGAGATGCTGCTGGGGAATTTCACGCTAGACTAAATAGATCTGCTCTTTCTCAGTTGCTTTCACAGTTTGGGAAAAGTGGAGAACGGCTTAGAAACCATGAAAACATGGGCAGAGTGTTGAAGTACTCACTTAATATAAATGTTTTGTGTGTGTGTACTGTATGTATTTTTCTTCATAATAAATATATATATATACACAGTGCTTCCCATACATAGACTTTACTTGGGCGGGCCGCCCAGGTATATTAACGGCCGCCCAAGTATATTTGGTGGTGACACATGAATAATACTATTATTACCATCCTTTTACACGTTTTTTGTATCCGTCCAAGAAAGCCAGACATTCGCGATCGATTAACCAGTGGAAAATGTTCTCTCGCTCTGCACGTTTCCTACTGCTGGTTCTGTAAGCGCAAGAAGCGTCAACACTCACAGAATCTCACGTGCTCTGCAGACCCACAGAGACGCACCTTTTGTGCCAAAATGCGTCCGACCATAGTTTCTGAATCTCCTAAAATATCCGGGATTCGAGTTTTACTTTTGCTTTCTAAAGTTGCCGTTATTTGTATGCGTTTTTGCATTACCTTTTCGCAGCTGACTGTGTGCGCACAGCCCCGAGAGAAACATTAAATGATTAATCGTCTAATAAACGACTCCGATAAATTTGACTATATACTCGGAGAGAACAAAATATACTGGCTGCAAAATATTTGTACACCATTAGAAATGGCTAATCAACTAATTTGCCTTATTTAAATAATCTACACTTTTTATTATAGTAAATATTATAATTTTGCGCAATAATGCCTATTTTTATTCCATTTTTCTGTTATTTATTTCTCATTTGCTTTATATTTTATTAATTTAATGATGTTAATATATTACTGTGAGGCGACAGCGATACCCACTGCACCACCGCACTGCCCCAAAACCGTTTTATTAAACGGTTATATTCATTAAAATAAAGGTTTGGTCACTGAACATCTCTAAAAATCGAAAGATAATACATTTAAATTTAAACAAAATTTGTGATGTATCAAGAATCATAGCTGCTGACCCGGATTGTATCCAAAAAAACATAAAACCACAGCTGCCCAACTCACTGCAGAATTAAATGTGCACCTCAACTCTCCTATTTCCACTAAAACTGTTGGTCGGGAGCTCCACAGGGTCAATATACGTACATGGCCTGGGTGCTATAGCCAAACTTTTGACCAATGCCAGACGTCAGTTTCAATGGTGCCAGCAGCAAAAATCTTGGGCTGTGGACAATGTGGAACATGTATTGTTCTCTGATGAGTCCACCTTCACTGTCTTTCCCACATCCAGGAGAGTTACGGTGTGGAGAAGCCCCAAAAGAAGCGTACCACCATTTTAAGTGTTAGTTCACCCAAAAATGAAAATTCTGTTATTAATTACTCTCCCTCATGTCATTCCAATCCTCTAAGACCTTCATTCGTCTTCTGAACTCAAATCAAGATATTGTAGATGAAATCCGAAAGCTCCCCTCCATAGACAGCAAGTTTTGTTTTGGAAAAAGAATCAATTTGGCCCTTATCACTTTTTGCAATACAATGACTTTTCCCAACTACAGTATATAAATAATTCTATAACTATTCCGCAACCTTTGTAACTACATTACCCACAATGCTATACTGAAAAGTCCACCAATCAGAGAGCTGCTTCGAGCAAGCTGCTTTAAAATAGCTCTTTACCTCCCCCCACTCCCAGAAAGCACCTCTGTGTAATCAAGTCTTACATCTGTATATATAGAAATATTGTGCAACGGATGTAAAATATGTTGTTTATATACATATTTAAAGCATAGTTTTATATTTCAGCCGCAGTAGAACTAGCTGACATGTTTGTTTACACCTACAGAAGCCATGTTTGGAGGTAATCGACTGCTGTTTTCTTTGATACGGCATGCACGGAGAGTTAGAAAGAGAAACAGAAGATGAATCGGCGGTGCAAGATGAAAGGCTCGTCCCATCAGAGACGCCCGAGGGCACGATTAATCCGGTAATGAATGAAGATCACACACTGGCATAAAGCGTCTCCAAAACGCTGCTGCCAGATGTGTTAATTGAGATGAGAGGGGGGGAAAAGCGAGACGTTTAGAAGCGATATTGTTGGTTTTGCTGCCAGAAAGTTTATCTATGAATACGAGGCCGGTGGCAACAGCTGTGTGCCAGGCAGGTTGGCGTGTGCTTTCTAAAAATGTGCCAAATGCAGATCTACAGCAGCGATCAGACTGTGTGTCTCTGTATGATAGCGTGTGACGATGTGAAAGGTAATTAGTTATAGGGAATATTCTGGGTGGTAACCAGGGTGTTGCTATGGGGTTGCTAAGTGATAGCATCCGATGATGTGAAAGGTAATTAATAATAGGAAATATTCTGGGTGGTAACCAGGGTGTTGCTATGGGATCGTTTAGTGATACCGTGTGATGATGTGAAAGGTAATTAATCATATGGAATAATCTGGGTGGTAACCAGGGTGCTGCTATGGGGTTGCTAAGTGATAGCGTATGATAACGTGAAAGGTAATTAATCATAAGGAATATTTTTGGTGGTAATCTGGTTGTTGCTATGGGGTTGCTGAGGAATAGCATGTGATGATGTGAAAGGTATTTAATCATAGGGAAAATTCTATGTGGTAACCAGGGTGTTGCTAAGTGATAGCATGTGATGATGGTAAAGGTAATTAATCATATGGAATATTCTGGGTGGTAACCAGGGTGTTGCTATGGGGTTGCTAAGTGATAGCGTGTGATGATGGTAAAGGTAATTAATGATATGGAATATTCTGGGTGGTAACCAGGGTGTTGCTATGGGCTTGCTAAGTGATAGTGTGTGATGATGTGAGAGATAATTAATCATAGCGAATGTTCTGGATGGTAACCAGGGTGTTGCTATGTGATAGCATGTGATGATGTGAAAGGTAATTAATCATAGGGAATGTTCTGGGCTGTAACCAGGGTGTTGCTATCGGTTTGCTAAGTTATAATGTGTGATGATGTGAAAGGTAATTAGTCATAGGGAATATTCTGGGTGGTAACCAGGGTGTTGCTAAGTGATAGCATATGATGATGTGAGAAGTAATTAATCATTGGGAATATTCTGGGTGGTAACCAGGGTGTTGCTATGGGGTTGCTAAGTGATAGCGTGTGATGATGTGAAAGGTAATTAAGTATAAGGAATATTCTGGGTAGGGGCGACGCGGTGGCGCAGTGGGTAGCACGTTCGCCTCACAGCAAGAAGGTCGCTGGTTCGAGCCTCGGCTGGGTCAGTTGGCATTTCTGTGTGGAGTTTGCATGTTCTCCCCGTGTTCGCGTGGGTTTCCTCCGGGTGCTCCGGTTTCCCCCATAAGTCCAAACACATGCGGTATAGGTGAATTGGGTAAGCTAAAATTGTCCGTAGTGTATGTGTGTGAATGTGTGTATATGAATGTTTCCCAGTGATGGGTTGCAGCTGGAAGGGCATCCGCTGCGTAAAACATATGCTGGATAAGTTGGCGGTTCATAACGCTGTGGCGACCCCAGATTAATAAAGGGACTAAGCCGAAAAGAAAATGAATGAATGAATGAATATTCTGGGTGGTAACCAGGGTGTTGCTATGGGGTTGCTAAGTGATAGCGTGTGATGATGTGAAAGGTAATTAGTCATAGTGAATATTCTGGATGGTAACCACGGTGTTGCTATGGGGTTGCTAAGTGATAGCATGTGATAATGTGAAAGGTATTTAGTCATATAGGGAATATTTTGGGTGGTAACCAGGGTGTTGCTATGGGGTTGCTAATGACAGCATGTGATGATGTAAAAGGCAATTCATCAAAAAACCCACTTAAAACTAGCTCTCATATCATGAACACTGAGAAATTTCACAACCGACAGCAAAACAGTTTTGCATAGAAAACATAAACGTAAGACACATCTGTCAGTCACTGCTAATGGCTGATGGAATCTGATCCACTTTTATTCCGATATTGTGAAGAACTTTGGCCGTAATGTCAATCGGCAACAGACTTTAATATAAACACGTACTAAAGAAAGTCAAGCACTCTGTGTTCCCGGTTCCATTCTCTGCCACATGAAAGTAATTCACGACAGCTTGTGTGTATTTACAGGTCCTGGGGCTCAGTGTGAAAACTGAAATTTGGCAGCGTCTTCTAACAGTTGCTTTTCTGTTTTTTTCAGGTAGTGAGAGCAACTGAGAAGTTAAAGCACGAGAACAGATCTCACAAGTCCAGACATCAGCTCAGATAAAGTGGCATTTTCATAATTGAAGTATAACTGGAGCTTTTTTACCAGATCCGATTCCTTTAGAGAGAGAAACAAACATGGACTGTTTCTCTTTTTCGTTACAAGTCTCTGTTCAATGTATTTTTGTCATCGAAATGTCACAATGGTTTCTTATAAATCTAGCCGATCGCATGATGACCCAATGTTGATGAACAAAATGGATTGAGTTTTTTAAAGGGGTGGTCCACTACAATATCATATTTTAAAGTTTAGTTGATGTGTAATGCAGATGTGTGAACATAAACAACATCTGAATGTAAGACGCTCAAAGTTAAATGGAAAGGGAGACATTGGCTTTTACAGAGTTAGTTTAGCAAAGCCTACAGCGAACGAAGTTTGGGGACTACAAAAAATACATCCGGGTTAATGAGATCATAAACCCTTCAGGTTACGGCATTCACTACACGCATACACCCCGCGCCGCAAAGTGGCGTGGCCAGAGGCGGTGTAATGCTGTAATGTAGCAGAGAAAGCTAAAATGTCGTCCAAACGCTGCTATTTCCACAGAGCTTCTTCTGTTTCTGTATTTGGGCTTCTAAAGGACACGACACAAAGAGAGAAGTGCTTACAATTTAACTTGAATTATGTTCCAGAGAATTCAAAAAAATATATAGCTCTAGCATTTGATAAAGGACAGCTTCCAGAATCTCTCCCAGTTCAGTGCTGGATTCGGCTGAAAACTCCTCAAAGAAGGAGCAGCTCCAACCATAATAGACGAAGCTGTGGATTGTGAGCCACAACCTGAAGTATTTTTATTTGTTAAAATTGATCTATTACATGCATAGTGTCTAGCGTTAACGGTATGTTGTAGCAAGGACTTAAACAAGGATGTAAACGACGAGAAATGCTGTTTGGCACCGTTAACAATTTAGTTACAAATTCATATTTATCTGTCAAACCCCTGTAAACAGCCACAATCTTCAGCAGCGCATGCAGTGTCTCTCTATGCGGCCGCTTTCCCTGCATTCTACATCTCAAATAACAAACTTGCAAAAGATATGTGAACGTTTCATATTACTTACACATGCTTATAACCCGAATATATATGAAAGACACTTGTCAGATTTTATTTTAGAGAGCAGGCATGAGGTTCAGCTGTGTCCTCTTCTTTTTCTGTCTCATTTAGGCTCAAACTGATACGGCTAACAGCTACTCTGACAGACCGTATTTACACAACGGCAAAGTGCATGCTAATAGAGGCGTGGTTCCTGGTGACGTGGAGCCGATCCGCAAATCACAGCACATTATGTTAGCTTACCAATAAGAGCCTCTTGAGGGCAGGATTTTGGAGGAACTATACTGTTAGCTGAGTAGCAGTATATATATAAAGATATATGAAAAAATATATCTTTTGATTTATATATAAAATATATGATTTTTTTTTTTTTTGCACCCCATAAACACAGCCAAGCCTTAAAAATACACTCTGGACCACCTCTTTAAATTTTGTCCTGCACTGTAAAAAAATATCTGTTAATTAACAGATGTTTTCCATATTTAATGCTAAATTAAATTTTTCCCCATTTATTTATGTTTTGAATTGCATTATGGGACCTTGATTTGGAAAAGTCAATTTTATGAACATTTTTAATGTTTAAAGTGATATATCGTCTGGGTTGTATGAGAAATAATAATATATAGAGAAATAAGTCTGTAAAATAACAGAAAATGTACTGTCACAAGGTTTTTGTAGCGTAATATACAACAACCATTATATTATTTCAAGCTACTAAAATGTCAATAAAAGTCACTTTGTTAAGCTGCAGAGTTGAATTTTCAACATCAAAAGTCAACAGAGCAGAGATCAACATCCCATAATGCAATTCACAACCGTAAATAAATTGAAAACACTTAACACTTAAACTATTAATTAACAGATATTTTTATAGTTTGTGCAGTATGTAGAGGACAGTATGCAGTTTGCTTGTGCTCCATTGAGGACACAGCCGGAGCACAGGTCAAAGATCAAGCGGTTGCTCGCTCTTAAGACCATGATGACAGACGGACACAAGAGGCCAATACAGTAAACATTTTCACAAGTCGAGCTGTCCTGACAGCACGTGTTTGTGTTTGCCTCTCTCTGAACTCCACAAAGACTGTCTTTGTGCATTGAGGCGTCTGAATCCATTTTTTAAAACAGTACCGTAACACAATCTATGCATCAATTCATGCATCGGGTGCACGTTTCGTCCCACTGGCGGAGCAGACGGGCATCCTGCCAGTGTCGTGACACAATGCACAACATCATTCATTTCTGAGAGCATAGAAAAAAGACTGAAAGTGTATGATTTCTTTTAAAACCTGTTCATTTTTATTACCTTATTTTTAATAGAGTAACAAGCTTTTGACCAGGACCAGAAATCAGCCTTCCTGATCACCTTAGCAACTGCATAGCAATACTCTGGTAACCTCCACTCCAATATTATAGAGGTGAGGCACATACATTTTTGTATGTTATGCAATTAGTATGGCTAAAGTAAAAAATGGGCCAACAGGACTTTTTTTTTCAACCCAGGCTCATTCTGAATACGTACCCATATATACATTTCTGGAGAGCGGCAAATACGTCCCAGGAGCTACGTTTTTTTGCAGTTTTTGTTTTCGCGAATCCACCAGAGGCCGCTGTGTACGCTTTTTGAGATCTCAAATTTCTCTCGCGAGTGCCATTCGTGTCTGCTGTTCTCGCATAAATCCACCAGAAGCCGTTGTCGACTGACTGACTGACTGACCGATCATCTGAGCCACCCTCCTCCTGCTTTAAACCCAACCAATAGTGTTTTCAAAAGCAATCCAGAAAAAGAAAAGTCCTCGCCTGATTTTTACCACGTTTTCAGATTTTACCACATTCTCACCCTGTTATTTACTTGTTTATTTTATTTTTTGGCTTCTGTTTTTGTCCTACCCGCTTTCTGGAACCGTTCTATGCCAGACTCGAACCCCGTCATCGCGGTCAACTCCTCTCTGCGTCTCAAGTCCGCCGACGTACATGGTGAGCTACTGGACAAACTAAACTGGTAAAAGCAGAAAAGCCATCCATACGGAGGTAAGCGGTCAGCTGGTAAGCGCGAAGAGGAACGACATCATACCGCCCCATAACGTTCATTTTAAAGACGAAATACAGCCATATGTATGTAGCCTCTGGCTACATAATTTGTGATCTCCAGAAATGTATATAGAGCTACGTTTTCAGAATAAGCCTGTGATGCTATTTTTCTATTTACATTTAGTCATTTAGCAGACGCTTTTGTCCAAAGTGACTTACAATTAAGGAAGCAATCAGTGATTCAACAAGAAGAGGCAATACACACAAGACGTGCTAATTATACAAAAGCACTGTTAGTGCTCAGAGAATTAAGGGCTAGAGTAAGGAGGAGGAGTATTTTTTATGGAGAGGGAGAAAAGTGTTTCTACAGGTGGTTTGTCAAACTCACTCACCTGTCTGAAGCACACTTCATAAATGCACTTTTTTTTTGAGATATGGAGTGATTGTAAGAAAGTGTCTGGTGCAAAACTGGTGCAAGAGAGATGGAAAAGTGTGTTTTCTACAGGTGGTTTGTCAAGCCCACTCACCTGTGTGAGGCACACTCAGAATTGCATAATGTTTTGAGGTTGTCATGTGTGGTGTGGTTGGGGGGAGCGAAGAAGGGTTCTTGGTTTTGTTCACAGGGGTTTAGGTGATCGCGCAAGAGATGGGTTTTTAGTTGTTTGTTTTGTTTTTATTTTTCTGGATTTATGCTGAACGGTTTTGACAGTATCTGAAAACTTACAGGGACAGTTCATCCAAAAATGACAATTCTGCCTCATTTACTCACCCTTCACTTGTTAAAGCCTGTCTGAGTTTCTTTCTTCTGTTGAACACAAAGAAAGATATTTTGAAAAATGCTGAAAACCTGTATCAAGTCAAGTCAAGTTTATTTATATAGCGCTTTTCACAATGTAGATTGTGTCAAAGCAGCTTAACATAGTTCTAGTAAAGTCCAGATTTCAGAGTTGAAGTTCAGTTTAGTTTAGTTCAGTGTGGTTTAAATTTCACTGCTGAAAGTTCAAACACTGTAGAGCAAATCCACCGAAGCACAGCTCCACAAGTCCCGATCCGAGCAAGCCAGTGGCGACAGTGGCGAGGAAAAAAAACTTCACCAATTGACGAAGTGAAGGGAAAAAAAAACCTCGAGAGAAACTAGGCTCTGTTAGGCACGACCATTTTTCATCTGGCCAAACTTCCTGTTCAGAGCTGCAGTCTAGGCGCTGGAGGCTGAAGAAGCTGGACGTCCATCGTGGAGAAGCTGCAGGTGTGAGTAGGGCACCGGCAGGCAGTCAGGTTGGCCCGCAGGATCAATGTGGGGACTCGTTTATCACAGTGGTCATTCAGGAATCAGTCTCATGCACTCCATTTCTCCATGACGACCACAGCATCAGGGGATACGACCTGGTCCAGGATTATGGATACCTTGGGATCCACTGACTTCCATAGTATTTGTTTTTCCTACTAATTTTCAGCTTTCTTTGAAAATTCTTCTTTTGTGTTCTCATAAAGATTTATAACCACTTGAGGCTGAGTAAATAGTGACTACCTTGTGTCATTTTTGTGCGAATATCCCTTTAACACATGTAAACACAGTAAAGTAATAGCTTTCTAACTTTTATTTAAGGTTTGTTATGCGAATCCAATTAGAACCACTTGTTTAGTAAACAAAGATTTAGTAAGTTTCTTTTTACTGTAATAATATATCTACTAAAACACTTTACGAACTGTATACATCTAAGCACTGGAATATTATACAATATATATATATTCACACACATTTAAATAAGTAGAAAAATAGATTGAATGATGGACTCAAAAATCTGCATAGATTTCGCATGGGTTCACCTTTCGTGGTTTTGCAGTTTCGCCGATTTTTTTTGTGCAGTTTGACGTGCTTTTTTTACAGCACATTGTGTTCTACGTCCTGATTAGCACATTGTGTTCTACGTCCTGATTAGCGCATTGTGTTCTGCGTCCTGATTGTCTGTGGACCATTGTCAATCAATCTCCTCCATGCCGTATCTCCTGTACAGTACAGAATGCGTTCAGCTTGCCAAATTTACATAAATATTCTATCACTAGCAGTGTGACTCTGAAGTGATGTACCGTATGCTTGCACGTTTTCTCCCCAACAAACCTCATAATGTCGACGAAACATTCGGCACCGTCAAAGGCACCTGCTGTAGCACCCAAAAGGCAAAGGAAGATGCTAATCATTGCACAAAAAGTTGGACTTCTGGAGTGTTTAAACAAGAGAAAAGTGTAAAAATGTTAATGCCTATCTAAGAAAATAGTGCAGTGAAGAGTTTTACAGCCTTAAAACATCTATAATAATTGTGAAAAATAAAGCAGACTACTTTGCGGATTTCACCTATATTTTTAGAACGTAACTCCCGCGATTAACCAGGGACCACTGTAAATAAAAAAATAATAATGGTAACACTTTACAATATGGGACACGTAGTTAATATTAATGTATTTACTAACATGAACGAACACTGAACAATACGTGTAGAGTATTTATTAATCATAGTTAAACATTTACTAATGGATTAGATAAAGCAATCTGAGTTAACATGAACTAACAATGAACAATTGTATTTTCACTAGCTAACATTTGTTCATGTTAGTAAATACTAAGTAAGTGAATATAAGTGAACATATAATCCAACACTAAAGAAATGCTAGGTTCAACACAATTCCTTCATGTTGTCCCAACACAGATCGATTAAGTTAATTGTTTTTACAAATGTAAGTGGATTGAACATAAAACAACTAAGTTGTCCCCAAATAAACTGAAGAATTGTGTTGATTTAGCTCATTTTGAATAAGTAGTTTGAACAAGCAGCAAAGAAATTGAGGGAATAATCAACTTATTTAAAGCAATGCCCAAATGCATTTTCTAGTCTGACACAATTGTGATTTTATACAGACATTCTTGTAGGCACATCATCATCATCATTCATCTCTGAGAGCGGATCTGAGCGTGTGTGTTAATCACATGATGATGTGTGATATTTGGTACTCACTTCGCGGCTCGCGCGGTCCGTCCACTGTGACCTTTATGGCTCGGTGGTAAGTGGCCACTTGCGGTGGGTTCGTGAATACTGTGATTGTCAGCGTGAAGCTCTTTCCTGCAAAACAACAAAAAAGGTTCAAACCCGATTAATCCGCCGGACAAAGTGTCTCATTCACAGCACAGCGGTCATTTGCATTTCTCGGCTGGCTACGGTGATGACTGTGGGACTTTAACTGCGAGGAACTTGAGCCATTGAAAAGGCCTGGGCGCTACGGACAATAACAGAATTAGTCTGAATGATGACCCATGATGGCCACTGAATTTGTAATTATCAGTTGTTAGACATCACAGGTCAGAAATGCATAAAAATGAGCCCAGTTCTGTATAACTAATATCTATCTATCTGTCCATCTATCCATCTATCTATCTATCTATCTATCTATCTATCTATCTATCTATCTATCTATCTATCTATCTATCTATCTATCTATCTATCTATCTATCTATCTATCTATCTATCTATCTATCTATCTATCTGTCCATCTATCCATCTATCCATCTATCTATCTATCTACAGTGGGGAAAATAAGTATTGAACACGTCACTATTTTTCTCAGATAATATAATTCTAAAGGTGGTGTTGACTTGAAATTTTCCCCGGATGTTGGCAACAACCAAAGTAATCCATATATGCAAAGAAAACAAATCTAATTAGTTTACAAATGAAGTTATGTGTAATAAAATGAAATGATGCAGGGAAAAATGATTGAACACATGAAGAAAGGGAGGTGTAGAAAGGCAGTGAAAGCCCAGACAGCGGCTGAAATCTTTCAGTAGTTCTTCAGCAACCCTCTGTTCTTCCTCAGTGTAAATGAATATCAGCTGCTTCAGTCCAACATCTACATTAGCAGGAGGATGAAGATGAAACCAGGGTGGACATTTCAGCAAGACAATGATCCAAAACACAGCCAAGGGCTGTCAAAGGCTTTCAGAGAAAGAAAATCAAGCTGTAGAATGGCCCAGCCAATCACCTGACTTGAATCCAATAGAAAATACAAATTAAAGATCAGATTTGATAGACGAGACACACAGAACCATCAAGATTTTTACACTCTGTTGAAGTCTGTGAAAAACTCACACCTGACACCTCAAACCATCTCCCTCATTAGCATAGGACATTAGTCTTGTTTTTGAATCTTCCACTATGCTGACACACAGGCATTTGTAGCTCCGCCCTCTTTTGAAAAGAGCACAATCTCATTTGAATTTAAAGCGACAGTCACCAAAACGCCACAATTATGATCAAAGCCTAAAAGGGTCAGTTTCAAAGAGTTATAAAACATTATCTGTGTGATATTTTAAGCTGAAACTTCACACACACACACACACACACTCTAGGGACATCAGAGACTTATTTTAGATCTTGTAGAAAGGGGCATAATAGGTTACGTTTAAGATGCAGCAGTGCCGTTATTAGTCATTATTGTATGTGTGAACAAGGTGTCAAGGTAGTGTCATGATCTTTCATCGTACATGACTCTATAACTTCATTTTTCAGAGTAAATGTTCATAAATGTATAAATCCTCCGTGTCATCAATACATAAGTGTTTGCACTTTCTGTCAGTAGCGCACAGGAAATCCTCAGATAGTTGTAATGAAACAGACTCAGCACTGGTGTGTAATGCATGACACTTTCTCTGCGCATCACACAGGAAGAAGTGGGTGGAAAAGGACTGACACAATACAACAGACAGCCACTCTTGCCTTGTGCATTAGTCTGCATATCTTCAAAACTAACTTTAATTCACTAACACTTGAAATGGGGAGAGCTTTCAGTCCAACAATATAAGGTCATCAAGACCATTTATGCTCCAATTGCCATCAGTAAGATCTATTGCAATTGTTTTATTGGATATAGAGCTTCAATATAGTGGTAACACTAGAATAATGGTCCATTAGTTAATGTATTTACTAACATTAACTAAGTATGAATAATCTCATAAAGCATGTATTAATTATAGTGCAGCATTTACTGATGCATTATTAAAATCTGATTGTGCTTGTTAACATTAGCTTGTTAATGCACTGTGGGTTAACATGAACTAATTTTACTTAATTTAAATAAGGTAATACATGTATTACTAATTGTTTGTTCATGTTAGTAAATAGATTAACCAATGGACCATTATTTTAAAGTGTTACCAATATAGCTTATACACTCGAAACAAATTATTTCACTGCTTGTTCAAACTACTAAATTAAAATGAGCTGAAACAACACAATTCTTGAGATTTTTTTGGGACAACTCAATTGTTTTATGTTCAATCCACTTAAATGTGTTAAGTTAACCTAAATGATGTTTTTTATAATGTCACAAGCTTTTGACGAGGACCAAAAAGCAACCATCCAGAACACCCTAGCAACTGCAGTGCAATGCCTTGGCAACCACTCACATCTCTGTAAAGGTGAGGCACAAAAAGTCTAATTTCTAACATGCATTGATTATATATCAATGCATGTTAGAAATTGCCACATCCACAGCCATATCACCCTGCAGCCCAAGACCGGTTACTCACTGAAGCTAAGCAGAGCTGAGCCTGGTCAGTACCTGGATGGGAGACCACATGGGAAAACTAGGTTGCTGTTGGAAGTGGTGTTAGTGAGGCCAGCAGGGGACGCTCAACCTGTGGTCTGTGTGAGTCCTAATGCCCCAGTAAAGTGAAGGGGACACTATACTTTCGGATGAGACGTTAAACCGAGGTTCTGACTCTCTGTGGTCATTAAAAATCCCATGGCTCTTCTCGTAAAGAGATTCCCTCCATCGGCCCCTTACCCATCATGGCCTCCCAATCATCCCCATCCACCGAATTGGCTGTATCACTGTCTCTCCACTCCACCTATAGCTGGTGTGTGGTGAACACACTGGCGCTGTTGTCCTGTGGCTGCCGTCGCATCATCCAAGTGGAGCTGCACACTGGTGGTGGTGTGGAGAGACCCCCCTCATGATTGTGAAGCGCTTTGGGTGTATGGCCATACACAATAAATGCTCTATATAAATACATTACATTACATATGTAAATTACATTACATATATTATGAGCCATTAAACAACATATTTCTTCGGATTTGTATTTACCGAATACATGCAGTATTTGTTTTATTCACTAGCATTAAATATAATTACACTTTCTTACATTAATAGAATGCATAATTTCATAACATATTCTTTAAAATAAAGTCATGCATTGTTTTTGTATGTTAATTGATAAAAAAATGACTAAAATCACTGTATACTTCATGTCAGGCTAATAGTTAGTGATTAGACTTTGTGAATGTAAATGTAATTTTAGTAGTTTAAAGCAAAATATTGCATAAGAAATAATAAATAGAGAATTAAGTCTCTATAACACAATAGGTACTGGAAGTTTATTACTAGGTTTTTGTCAAAATCCACAAATCCAGACAATTCATCCCTTCAAACTCATTCATTTTCCTTCGGCTTTGTCTCTGATTTATCAGAGGTCGCCACAGCGGAATGAACCGCTAACTATTCCAGCATATGTTTTACGCAGCGGATGCCCTTCCAGCTGCGACAAACACCCATACACTCTCTTTCACACACACATTCTTACACTACAGCCAATTTAGTTTATTCAATTCACCTATAGCGCATGTGTTTGGGGCAACCGGAGCACCCGGAGGAAACCCACGCCAACACGGGGAGAACATGCAAACTCCACACAGAAATGCCAACTGGCCCGGCTGGGACTTGAACCAGCAACCTTCTTGCTGTGAGGTGACAGTGCTATTAATAATAATATAAATAATAATATAAACAACATATTCTGTAAAACACACAGCCATTGTCCACATGCATGACACATTTTTTGATTAACCGCCATTTTTTTTAAATTATGTAATGTGTCTTGCTGAAGTAATTAGTCCTTCTTGTCTTCCACAGGAATGCATATCTAAGCCCCCAAAAGCACATTGGAAAGACCCACCCGAGCCCATCCCAAACACACACACGCACACACACCGCTCCACCAACCCTGGCATCTGCCATCCATCCAACGCTTGCTGACCAGCTGCTAAAAATACTTCAAACTCTGTCTCATTTCTGACGGCTTTTTCTGTTGGAAATGGTTTCCTAAACAGAGACACAGCCTACATGTGCAATGCATAAACTCCCCATCAACAACACACACACACCAGCATATCCCAATCCATTCACAAATAAGGGCACTTCCCAAAAACACAAATGCATCTGTGCATAAATGAAATGCCGATGCCTCCTATTTATTTTTAAGGGGGCTAATAATATTGTCCTTAAAATGTTTAAAAAAAAAATTAAAAACCATCCAAACTAAAAGAAGTAAGACTTTTTTCCAGAACAGACCACTATTTTTTTTCCATTTCCTGTGATGGTGAAAACAACATTTAAGAACATTTTGATATTTGGACTAGAAACGAGACAAAACAAAGTAAGAAAAGCCGTTTTTGCATTGTGATTATTCAATTTCTGTAACTGAATACTGTTAAAATCCCCAGAAAACCAGAGGTATTCAATTTATCCTGTGAAACTATAATCATATTGCAATATTTATTGCAGAAAAATAAAATATCGCCATGTCAGATTATTTCAATATCATGCCCAATATCAATATCAGCCCTACATAACATTTGACTAGATATTTTTCAAGATACTAGTATTTAGCTTAAAGTGACATTTAAAGGCTTAACTAGCTTAAGTGAGTTAGGTTAATAAGGCAAGTCATTGTATAATGATGGTTTGTTCTGTAGACAATTGGAGAAAAAAGAAAATTTAATGGAGCTATTGTTGACCTTAAAATCATTTTAAATTTTCTTAAAAACAATCCAAAATAAAAGAAATAAGACTTTCTCCAGAAGAGAAAATATTATAGTAAATACTGTGAAAATTGTATTGCTCTGTTAAACATAATTTGGGAAATATCTGAAAAATAACAAACATTTCTCAGGAGGAGAATCCTTTTTCCTTTAACTGTGTGCTAAAAATACCCCAAACTCTGTCTTCAGATGGATTTTTTTCTATTCGAAATTATTTCCTAAACAGAAAAAAAACAACTGCAATGTTTGCATAAACTCCCCATTGGTGCGGCAAGGTGGCTCAGTGGTTAGCACTGTCGCCTCACAGCAAGAAGGTCACTGGTTCGAATCCCGTCTGGGTCAATTGGCATTTCTGTGTGGAGTTTGCATGTTCTCCCCGTGTTGGCATGGGTTTCCTCCGGGTGCTCCGGTTTCCCCCACAGTTCAAACACATGCGCTATAGGTGAATTGAATAAACTAAATTGGCTGTAGTGTATGAGTGTGTGTGTGAATGTGATTGTGTATGGGTGTTTCCCACTACTGGGAAACTGGGTTTCCCCAATCCATTCACAAATAAGGGCACTTTCCAAAAACACGAATGCATTTGTGTATAAATGAAATGCTGATGCCTGCTATTTCTCCTGCTGTCATTTGTTTGATAGCATTGGATCTTATTGTAATCTTGCGCATCATCGCACGCGGTATCGTTTTCCATATTTAATTTCCGCATGCTGTGCTATCTGCTCCCTCACTTCCTCTTCCAGATCCCATGTCGGAGATAGCAGAAACCCAAACCAGTGGAGGTGTGTGTCTGCATGCGGGTGACAGCTGTGAGCAGATAACGTGGATGCGACACACAGCGTGCAGGAGGGTGTGTGTGTGCGTGTGTGTGTGAGGACAGCAACCCTGACCAAACCACTGACCGAGAAACTGCTGTTTGTGTGGCCTCGTGCAGTCCGAGAGATTACACACTGATCAGGTTTCCTCAACACACACATGCAAATGCTGCAGTTTGAACCAACACACACCTACAAAGTAGCAACACACTCGCTTGTAGGCCAGAAACAAGTGTTGGGTAAAGTTACTTTTAGTGCTGTCAAATTATTAATCCAAAATATGCATCCAAATGAATGTATCCAAAATAAAAGTTCATATTTACTAAATATATTGTGTGCGTACTGTGTATATGTTTGTGTATATACATGCATGTATGAATATATTGTAGAACATTTTTATATAAATCAAATTATATATTAATATATATGTAAATATATTTCTGTAATATATTTATGTACATTATGTGTATTTATACATATATACATGAATATACACAGTACACTTGTATATTTTATATGTAAATACAAACTTTTATCTTGGATGAAAATAAAAGTTAATAATTACAAAATATATTTGTGCGTGCTGTATTTATATTTGTGTATATAAATATATGCATGTATATATTGAATAAAATATTTGTTTATATTTATATTTCTATATATAAATATTCATATATAATTCAAATTATACATAAATATTAATGTAAGTATATATTTTTGTATATTTTATATCTTATGTACAGTATATGTGTGTATTTATAGATATGCACACAAATATACACAGTACAGTAATTGCAATTAATCGCATGCAAAATAAAAGTTCATATTTACAAAATATATTTGCACATACTGTGTATATTTTTGTATATATAAATATATGCATGAATATATTGTATAAAATATAGAACAGTGGTTTGTTCTGTAGACAATAAAAAAAAAATATTGCTTAAGGGGGCTAATAATATTGACTTTAAAATGGTTTTAAAAAATTTAAAACTGCTTTTATTCTAGCCTAAATAAAACAAATAAGTATATATATATTGCAAATTCAGTTAATTTTTTTCTGAAATTACAGAATAAATTCCATGCATAATTCAGATAATTACAATATTTACATGCACAATATATTGTAAATACATTTACACTTATGTAGTAAATTTATATCTCTTATATGTATTTTTTTCGAAATATAAAATATACATAATGTACGAAGAGTAAAATTTTATAACAGTATAATGCATAAATTTATATGAAGCATAATTGCTTTTTAAATTAAATGAGCATTATTATACACAATCCTTCTTTCAAAAATAATTATTGTGAATGTTATTGCATAATAATAACAATAATAATAATAATTTTTATTTTTATTATCAATATTATTATGCTTATAATTACTATTATTTTTAGTAGTAGTAGTAGTATTATTATTAATTATCATTAATAATAATAATAATAATTTTATAATAATAATAATTATTATTATTCATTAATTCATTCATTCATTTTCTTTTCGGCTTAGTCCCTTTATTAATCTGGGGTCGCCACAGCGGAATGAACCGCCAACTTATCCAGCATATGTTTTACGCATCGGATGCCCTTCCAGCTGCAACCCACTGGGAAACATCCATACACACACTCATTCACACACATACACTACGGACAATTTATCCAACCCAATTCACCTATACCACATGTTTTTGGACTTGTGGGGGAAACCGGAGCACCCGGAGGAAACCCACGCGAACACGGGGAGAACATGCAAACTCCACACAGAAACGCCAACTGACCCAGCCGAGGCTCGAACCAGCGACCTTCTTGCTGTGAGGCGAACGTGCTACCCACTGCGCCACCGTGACGCCATAATTATTATTATTATTGCTATTATTTATTTGTATGTTATTTTATTTTATTAGATTTTTAAACTGACTCTGACATAATAACCACTCCCACTATTAATGCAGATAAATCTAAACATAATCAGTTAATGTTTATAACTCAGCGGCGCATCTTATGAAATTATAAAATATACATAATGTACGAAGAGTAAAATTGAATAACAGTATGATGCATAATTTAATATGATGCATAATTGCTTTTTAAATTAAATGAGCATTTTTAATCACAGTACTTCTTTCAAAATAATTCTTGTTAATTATTGTGAATGTTGTTATTACATGATAATAATAATTGTTTATTATTATTAAAAATAACAATAATAGTATTATTATTAATTATTATTATTAATATCATTGATATATTATTATAATTATTATTGCTGTTGTTTATTTGTATGCATTTTTATTTTATTTTTATTTAGATTTTTAAACTGACTCTGACATAATAACCACTCTCCCTATTGACGCTGATAAATCTAAAAATAACCAGCATTAATGTGTATAACTCGGCGGCGCGTCTCTTCTTCAAGCACCTGGTCTTGTTTTCCACTGTCCCGGGTCTGTAGTTAGTGAGGGATTCCCTGCTGCACACACACAGTACAGTACATGCTTGACTTTATACTGTCCGTGTGGATTATGAGGGCAAGTCTAGACGCAGACGAGTGAACGAAACTCCTCTGATCTCCGCCTGTTCAAAGCCTGCATCTCAATGGCTTCTTCCGACACCATCACAACTGCGGGATTTTGCCTTTGACAATAATTGCAAGCATATCAAAAGCAGCATTCATCCACACATAAGCCGTCTGTGAGCACTTTGAGCTCGCATTCACGTCTTAAAGAGGTTTTTTTGTGTGTGCGTAGGATGAATGAAACAGAAAAAAATATTAGATGATAGTGAGTGCATTTTTGTATTGGAACAGTTACGTTGTACTATACTGTATGTTTGTTGTGTTTTAAGCTTTTAGAATATTTGAAGAGAGTCAAAGTCCCATCTGAAATTTTCTTCTAAAATGTGCATTTTTTAGGCTCCTTTGTGTAGGTTCAATAATTGTATTTTTCATGGCAAAGGATATGTTGTTTTTATTGCCTTTAACATTATATAACAGAACATAAACAAAAGAGGCTAAGAAAAATGCAATTTTTTAGGCGAGATTTCAGGCGACACTTAGAACTCTATCTGAACTCTTCATTTACGTTTTTATGACACTCTTTTTCATTAACATGGAAATAAAAATTAATAGCATGTGTGTATATATATATATATATATATATATATATATATATATATATATATATATACACACAGTTGAAGTCAGAGTTATTAGCCCCCCTGTATATATTTTTCCCCAAGTTCTGTTTAACGGAGAGATTTTCTTTCAACACATTTCTAAACATAATAGTTTTAATAACTCATTTCTAATAACTGATTTCTTTTATCTTTGCCATGATGACAGTAAATAATATTTGACTAGATATTTTACAAGATACTAGTATTCAGCTTAAAGTGACATTTAAAGGCTTAATTAGGTTAATTAGGCAAGTTAGGATAATTAGGCAAGTCATTGTATAACAGTGGTTTGTTCTGTAGACAATCGAAATAAATATTGATTAAGGGGGCTAATAATATTGACCTTAAAATGGTTTTAAAAAACTGAAAACTGCTTTTATTCTAGCCGAAATAAAACAAATAAGACTTTCTCCAGAAGAAAAAATATGATAGGAAATACTGTGAAAATTTCCTTGCTCTGTTAAACATAATTTGGGAAATATTTGAAATTTTTTCCCTATATATATATATCCCTATATATGTGTTCTAATTTGTTTTTCTATAATATTTTTGCGCAAGTAAAATCCATTTTTTTTACCTAGAAGAGTAGCTAGTTGTTTTTTTTCCCCAAAAATGTGTCAATTACCATAAACTAGTTTAGAATTTTCCTCTTCCCAATATAATGTTCCTTGTAATTTGATGGTTTAATTAAAACCATTAAAAGCAAATATTGTTCCGGTACAGACCTATACAGTTGAGGCCAAAATTATTCGCCCTCCTGTCAAATATTTTTTTCTTTTTCAAATATTTCCCAAATGATGTTTAACAGAGCAAGGGATTTTTCACAGTATTTCCTATCATATTTTTTCTTCTGGAGAAAGTCTTATTTGTTTTATTTCGGCTAGAATAAAAGCAGCTTTTAATTTTTTTAAACCATTTTAAGGTCAATATTATTATCCCCCTCAAGCTGTATTTATTTCGATTGTCTACAGAACAAACCACTGTTATACAATGACTTGCCTAATTACCCTAACTTGCCTAATTAACCTAGTTAAGCCTTTAAATGTCGTTTTAAGCTGAATACTAGTATCTTGAAAAATATATGTACTGTCATCATGGCAAAGATAAAAGAAATCAATTATTAGAAATGAGTTATTAAAACTATTATGTTTAGAAATGTGTTGAAATAAATCTTCTTTCCATCAAACAGAAATTGGGGAAAAATATAGAGGGGGGCTAATAACTCTGACTTCAACTATATATACTATTGGGTGGGCAGGGTGAATGTAATGGAACAGTGTTAGATGTGCATGCCTGTGAAAGTGTTGAGAATACTTAAGAGACAGTTATATATTAGAACACACCCATTTTTTTTAACCTCAACATGGAAGCACTCAAATCGCTGGACGCCTTTGTAAAATAATAATACAGAGGCTGTTCTGTGATTCTGTTCCAGTTCTGAAGCTCATTTCTTTTCAATATTTGACCAACTCTTGACTCTTGGACACTTTCCTATACTCTGTTCATGAAAATGCTGGAATTTGCTTATACAGTTGAAGTCAGAATTTTTAGTGCCTCTGTATATTTTTTTTCCAATTTCTGCTTAACGGAAATAAGATTTTCTTTCAACACATTTCTAAACATAATAGTTTTAATAACTCATTTCTAATAACTGATTTCTTTTATCTTTGCCATGATGACAGCACATTATATTTGACTAGATATTTTTCAGGATACTAGTATTCAGCTTAAAGTGACATTTAAAGGCTTAACTAGGTTAATAAGGCAAGTTAGGGTAATTAAGCAAGTTATTGTATAACAGTGGTTTGTTCTGTAGACAAACGGAAAATAATATTGCTTAAAGGGGCTAATAATATTGACCTTAAAATGGTTTTAAAAAATTAAAAACTGCTTTTATTCTAGCCGAAATAAAACAAATAAGACTTTCTCCAGAAGAAAAAATATTATAGGAAATACTGTGAAAAAATCCTTGCTCTGTTAAACATAATTTGGAAAATATTATTTTTTTAAATCACAGGAGGGATTATAATTTTGACTTCAACTATATATATATATATTCTTTACATATATTGTTTTTCAGAAGGTCACACAGAAGCCATCTATACACTCTGAATCAATAAGCAGTGCATTTCATCTGGGTATTTGCAGTGAAACTTACATCTGGATTGTGCCGACGTTTTATTTCCAGCGTGTCACTCATTGTAAACCAAACGTCTTACGTGATTTTTTTTTTTTTATACCCTTTTTATGATTCAGCCAAAGCAAACCAAGCGGCCAGTGAAGAATAAATACAATTACAGCACCAACCTCTTCCACTCCTGCCAACAAATCTCAGGTCGTTGAAACGCGCCACCTGATTCTTCATAACAGCGGAGGCGTTTCGCAGCTCAGCCGAGTAGTTTTCGTCATTTCCAGCCATTACTGTCACCACCGTCCCGTCAGTAACATCTCCCAGAGCCACAACCTGAACAAGACAGACATGCGCTCAGGTCAGCCTGTTTACACACACATACTGATGAAAACAGACCTGCCAGATTCATTACACACCACAATATACAGCATTACAGCTGGGCGAACAACACAGTACCTACGAATATAGCCCTAAACTATAGCTGGATGGCTTTTATTGAGCAAAATATTCCTGAAAATGATCAGAAAACATCCACACTGTAAAAAATGATGTTGCAAATAGTCACATTTACACTCAAAACGATGTCTTTTGCTGCTTATTCAAATTACTTCTTTAAAATGAGCGGAACCAACACAATTCTTGAGTATTTTTTGGGACAACTTAATTGTTTAAAGTTTAATCCACTTAAATTTGTAAAAACAATTAAGTTAACTTAATTGATTTTTGTTGGGACAACATGAAGGAATTATGTGGAACCCATACTTATTTTAAAAAGTTATTCAGGTCTCAACTACATTTTTTATATACTGTAAAACCCAACAAAAAAAATCACACAACAATCATAAATCACTAAATGAAATGAGTTAGTTTAATTTATTATTTTTAAAAAAGTTACTTTGACCTAATGAAAAAAAGTTATGATCACTCATAAACTGATTATATTAAGCAGAACTCAAACCAAATGAGTTATGAGTGAATTAGTTATATTTTTTGTGTTAACGCGGATGCTAGAAGCAATACCAGACCTTTTGAGTAGCTACAGTATATAATTGTTTGGACTTAATTTGTTCTATTAACTGAACTCATATACCGATTTGATAACTGAACTTAAAATGTTTAAGTTACGAATACTCTAAATGTTTGATGATATCAACACAATTAATATATCTGTATATGACTCAATATATATATATATATATATATATTATAAGTTTTCAGTACTCAAATCATTTTGTTTTAAAACTTAAATGGTTTGCTGGGTTATCTCAAACTGCAATGGGTTATCTCAAACAATGGGTTATCTCAAACAGTTTGAGTTAACTTAACTTATCGGGTTTTACAGTGTAGGTATATAAATTTTACTTAATATGTTCAGTCAGATTGATTGATTTAAGTTGAGATAGCTAG
This sequence comes from Danio jaintianensis, assembly GCA_903798115.1. Lineage (NCBI taxonomy): Eukaryota > Metazoa > Chordata > Actinopteri > Cypriniformes > Danionidae > Danio > Danio jaintianensis. The sequence continues at coordinate 28,770,218 of CAIGQV010017386.1, forward strand.
AAAAGTAAATATGCTTCAACTAAACAAGGCTGCAATAATATTTTTACAGTGCAAAGTAACTCAAATACATCAGCACTTAAAATGAGCTTCCATTATAAAGGGCATTTATTTTTTTCAAAAGACTGAAAAGCATTTTTTTTATGTGAGTTTACATCAGTCATAAAAAATACATATAAATATTAAAAAATACTTATTTCCAGAAAGAAAAACTACCCTAAAAAATGACGTTTGTTGAAACTACTTATTTAAAATGAGCTGAAAATACACAATTCTTTACTTTTTTGGGGGGGATAACTTAATAGTTTCATGTTCGATCCACTTCGTTTGTAAAAATGATAAAGTTAACTTAATTAATTTGTGTTGGGACAACATGAAGGGATTGTGTGGAACCCAGCTTTTTTGTTTTTACAGTGAGCAAATATAGCCCTATACAACAGATGGATGGCTTTTATTGAGCAAATTATTCCTTGAAAGGATCAGAAAACATCCACACTGTACAAAATTGTGTTACAAAAAGTCACATTTACACTCAAAACAATAACTTTTGCTGCTTGTTAAAACTACTTATTTAAATTGAGTTTTATCAACACAATTCTTACTTTTTTGGGGAGGGGACAACGTAATTTTTTTAAACAATTAAGTTAACTTAATCGATTTGTGTTGGGACAACATGAAGGAATTGTGTGGAACCCAGCATTTTGTTTAGTGTACTTTTTTAAAAAGTTATTCAGGTCTCAACTACATTTTTATATTTATACAAAGTTTAACTTAATATGTTCAGTCAGATGGATTAATATAGGTAAATATGTCTCAAAAATAAGTAAATATGCGTCAAATAAACAATTTTTGTTGCAACACTTTTTTTACTGTGAAAGTAACTTAAATACTTTGAATTAGTTTACACTATAAAGGATATTTATTTTTCAAAAGACTGAAAATCTTTTTTTTTTAACATGAGTTTACTTCAATTAAATAAAATAATATAAACTAATATTAAAAATTACTTATTGCTAGAAAGGAAAATACACTCTACTTTTTTCTTAAATGAGTAACAATGCAATATATGAACAATGCAATTCTTTTTTAGCTGGAAAATCTTAATAGTTTAATGTTCAGTCCATTTAAATTTGTAAAAACAAACAAGTTAACATAATTCCTTCATGTTGTCCCAACACAAATCGATTGTAACCCAGCGTTTCTTTACAGTGTATTTTGCTAATTAATTTGACTGTTTTCTTAAAAGGAATGTTCTAATCCAAAAGTTATATCTTGACCTGTTTTTTTCCTCTTAAATTTGCTGAAAAATATAAATAAATGCAACTAAATCTTAAGCGTTTTTAATGCTGTTTTGTTCTGCATCATTAGCACATGCTCAAATAAATGACCCAGTAAAACGATTCTGAAAGTCATGCTGTTACTGATACACTCCAAACGCACTTGTATGAAACCCTCGATGTCTTTGGGTAAAAGTATTATTAGTTGTATGTGTAATTAATGCCATGTGATTAAACTTGCATGCGTTTGTATCTATGAATAGCCTCAAATCGCTCAGATTTCACTTCTCTCCAGCATTGCAGGATTAGTCCTTTTAAAATATCAGTTGCTAAACATCCGATTTAAAAATATATATTATTTTAATGTTAAAGCAAACGATGTATTTAAAATAATAATAATAATAATAATAATAATAATAATAATAATAATAATAA
>CAIGQV010017386.1:28783429-28795483 GCA_903798115.1 Danio jaintianensis
GTTTATCAAACCCACTCACCCGTGTGGAGCACACTCAGAATTGCTCAATGTTTTTCCAGAAATATAGAGTGTTTATAAGTGTCTGGTGCATACGGAGAGGATAGAGTGTGTCCTACAGGTGGTTTATCAAACCCACTCACCTGTGTGGAGCACACTCAGAATTGCACAATGTTATATACTGATAAATACTCTGGAGGTACAGTGTTAGGGATGGCTTTATATGGTAGTGCTCATTAGCATATTCATAGGTCATTTGCATGGTTCTCCAAAAAGACAGGACTATTTTTTACTCTAATTGGTAATTTTATAAATATTAACTAAGAAATGGCAAACTTTTTGAATAAACACTTTTGAATAAAAAAAGTACTTACATTTTTCACATTTAATTTGATGCTTGCTGTTGTAAGTTAGGAAAAATACGTTCCTTTCTGATTTTTTTTGTACTTTTAACAAATTTTTATAATAATTTACTTTAAAACTTCTTTCCCTGATATGTGCTTGTCAATTTTACAGGTTATTAAGAAATAAATGCAAATAAGTATTTTGATTTATTTTATTTTAAAAACATATTTTCTCTTTTTATTCATTGTGAAACTTGGCATAGATAGAAAATAATTATAATTATTTAAGATAAAGAAATAAATGTAAAGAAAATATTATTAATCAAATTCCTATTTGTTTTAAATATTATTATTATTATTATTATTATTTAAATAAAATGTTAGATAAACATTATAAATTAAAGAATGTTCTCAAGGTAATTTAGCAAATATTTACAAAGAAACTTCAGAATTGTGTAAAATACTACTATTTTTAAATTTATTTTGTAAATATATGTTTAAGTTATTATTATTATTATTATTATTATTATTATTGTTGTTGTTGTTTATTTTTGGTTTGTGTGTAAACAAAATGTTCATTTTTACTATTATTTCTCATTTAAATTATTCTATTATTCTAATACATTGCCAGCTATTTATTTTTAATGATTGTAATAAACCCTTTTTTTTTCTCAATTCAGTCTGAAACATGTTGTAAATGAGCAAATCTTTTTCTCTGAAGTACATCAGAGATCTTCACTTAGTTCAAAACTTTGCTTGTTTTAAATTACAAGTAGTATTTTCTTCTCTAAATTCACTTTAAAACTATGCTCTCCGTATACGCTGCACAAATAATTACATATGTACAAATTGAGGCTGCGCAGTGGGTAGCGCTGTCGCCTCACAGCAACAAGGTCACTGGTTCGAGCCTCGGCTGGGTCAGTTGGCATTTCTGTGTGGAGTTTACATGTTCTCCCCTTGTTCGCGTGGGTTTCCTCCGGGTGCTCAGGTTTCCCCCACAAGTCCAAAGACATGCACTATAGGTGAATTGGGCAAGCTAAATTGGCCATAGTGTGTATGTGTGTGAATGAGAGTGTATGGGTGTTTCCCAGTGATGGGTTGCAGCTGGAAGGGCATCCGCTGCGTAAAACATATGCTGGATAAGTTGGCAGTTCATTCCGCTGTGGCGACCCCAGATTAATAAAGGGACTAAGTCGAAAAGAAAATGAATGAATGAATGAAAGCAGCAAATTGAATAAAATCGGTAGAATAACTAAAATAGTATTTTATTGGATAATTGTATTCTGTAAATTTTTGTTTATATCTTTGTTTAAAATATTTTTTTTCAGTGATTAAAAATAAATAATATATGACATAGTTTTCTATAATATTTCCTATGGTGAGGGTCTAACAAATCAAATTTTAATGTAATTATTACTTTCGTGCAAATGTGTCCCCAACCCCCAATCATGGATCAGTCCAGCAGTCAAACCAGGTATATATTTAGTTTTAAAAACGGTTTATTCATTATTTTTAGTTGTGAATTCATTTTAATAAAACAAACCATTTTAAAACGTAGAGATTATATGTAGAGAAAATGTAGAAAACAAGATTGAGTGATATAAGAAAAATATAGATCATTTAAGTAAATAAATAATAAAATGAATAAATAATGAAATTAAATGAATAATGAAATAAATAAATAAAAATAAATAACATATATATATATATATATATAATAAAAGAAATTAATAAATAAAATTAAATAAATAAAAAATAAATAGATACAATCAAAAAAATAAATAAACAAATAATTTAATTAATTAATTAAAATAAAATAAAATACAAAGCGTGCATAATAGGAATTTAGGCCCCATAGCTGGAATTGTTTTGGGCTCCCAAATCACTAAATCCACCCTGATTACACGTTTACCATACACTTATATATTTAACATACACACTCATTGATACAGATTTTTGCATTTTAATAATATTCTAAACTGCAGTGAATCTGAGAAGAGCCGATGTGCATTGGCCATCATTGATCCGCAGATCGAGACTGCTTTACAGTTTACTGAAGTATCAATTAATGCTTATTATTTCATCCATCAGAAATAAGGAGGTTTATTCATCGGAAACCGCGTCTGTGATTCTGCGGTTCTGTAGATGTACCTCGGCACACGACCCTATTTTGGTCAGAAACCCTTTTTTTTCCGTCAAAAACCTTTAAGTGCAGTTGATCTTGGAATGAGTAATATTAAGCTGGATCTATAAAGCGAGCGTCCAGGTCTACAAAACTGCTCCACCGAAGGCACAAAGGAGTCATAAAGTAAATTTACATGGCGATCCATTGACTTCCCTCCAACAGAGCGTTTGCGGTTTGACCCAGCGAGACGTATTCTTTAGGAAACCACAGTGAAATTCATCCTGTCGTTCTGCTTTGAATCCCACCTGAGGAGACCTTCAGACTCATGCAAATCACCACAACACTGCTTTACTGCGCGTTTAAATGCATGACAAATTAAAATAGACTTTCCTTTGTTTACTGTAGTTTAGGAGACAATAGATGGCTATGTTTTTATCGAGTTATATTTTGCATAAAGGAAATGATGCATGTTTTTAGGAATGTTTTTTGGAGACTTGTACATTGGGACTGTTTTTTGAAGCACACCATCCCAAATTCTTTCAAAAAATCCTCATTATCGTTACTAAAGTTCACAATTATCATTTAAAGTAACATTATTATAAATGTTAATAGCTATAAATAAATATAAGCATAAATTAAATTCAGTAGATCAAGATTTAGTTACTTTTTAATTCTTAAATATGATTTATGTTTATATTTTATGGCTCAAAAAACAATTTTACTTTGCAAACTTCATTTTCTTTATTGCAACAACAACAACAAACACAATAATAATATTTTTTTCTTGCATTATTGCCCTTAAAAAAAATCACACGGCATTTCCTGACAGCTTTCTGAAAATTAATTAAGATAAATCTGTCTTCATGTTTATCATGTAGTTTAAGTCAAAAATGAAGAAAATGGCTGGTCAGCAGATGCTTTTATAAAGGTAAAATTAAATATTGTTGTGCAAAAATAAAATGAAGCACATTTTTTGAAACACATTTAAATCCCTATTTACTATAATGCAGTCCACAAAATACATGACATTAAAATAGGTTTCCTTTCTGTTTACTGTAGTTTTAGAGACAATAGCTGTCTAAATTCTTGCAAAAAAAAATCCTTATTCTCATAACTAAAGTTCACTATTATCATTTAAAGTTAACTATATTATAAGTGTCAATATATATAAATAAATATCAGCATAAATTTAATTTGGTAGATTAAGATTATTTAGTTACTTTTTAATTCTTAAATATGATTTATGTTTTTATTTTAATGCGCAAAAAAACAATGTTACTTTGCAAACTTCATTTTATTTATTCCAACAACAACAGAAACAATAATAATAGATATTTTTCTTTTATTATTGCCATGAAGAAAATAACCCAGCATTTCTTGACAGCTTTCTGAAAATTAATAATAATAAAAAAAATCTGTCTTCATGTTTATGTAGTAACGTTAAAAATGAAGAAAATGGCTGGTCAACAGATGCTTTTATAAAGGAGAAATTAAATATTGTGCAAAAATAAAATGAAGCACAGTTTTTGAAACGCATTTGAATCCCTATTTACTATAATGCAGTCCACAAAATACATGACATTAAAATAGGTTTCCTTTCTGTTTACTGTAGTTTTGGAGACAATAGCTGCCTAGAAAAGGTTTTTATTGAGCTATGTTTTGCATATAGGAAATGATGCAGGTTTTTAGGACTATTTTTGAAGGTTTTACATTGGGACTGTTTTTTGAAGCACATTTCCACCCTAAATTCTTGCAAAAAAATCTCATTCTCATTACTAAAGTTCACAATTATCATTTAAAGTAACATTATTATAAATGTTAATCGCTATAAATAAATATAAGCATAAATAAAATTCAGTGCATCAAGATTTAGTTACTTTTTGTTTTTAAAAATGATTTGTTTATATTTTAATGCGATGCAACAATGCTAATCACTGAGCCACCGTGTCGCCCTGAAATCAAATATTCTTCATCCAAATTTTTATTTCTTTTTTTTAGTCATTTATTTGTTTTTTTTTTTGTTTTTTTTGCTATTATGTTTTTGCCATATAAATTAAATATAGTATATATTTTGAAGCACATTTTCATCCAAAATTCTTATTCATGTAGAAAATCTCATTCTTATAACAGTAATGCAGTCCACAATGACATTTTAATTTGTAAAAATTATGTATGAATTTTAGTGCAGACATAATTGTCACTAAAACAATGTTTCTTTTTAAAAATTTTTATTTTTTTTAATTTTTTGCCATAAAAAAAACAGGGATTTTTTTGTGTTTAGCATGTCGTTTAGCCGAAAATGAAAACAATAGCTAGTCAACTGAGTTTTTTTATGCATAAATAAAGTATAGCATATATTCTGAAGCAATGTAACTGTTTTGGATGCATATGTGCTTCAAAATATATGCTATATTTCATTAATGATTTAGAAATTGAAACACAGGCTTGTAGATGTTTTGAATTGTTTGTTTGTCAATGTGTGATTCATGTTAACTGTCAATTGTTTTTTGTTTGTTGTCTGTTAGACCCATGTGACGTGTACTGCCTAATCTTGGCCAGGACGCTCTTGTAAAAGAGATTTTTAATCTCAATGTGTCTTTCCTGGTAAAATAAAGGTTATAATAATAATAATTACTGTAGAAAAATCTCATTACAGTAATCCAGTCCACAGTTATACATATAGATAAAAAAAGCGTTTTACAGCTGTAAATACAAATCAACATCAATTAAATTCAATAGTAAAATAATTCTTACAATTATCATGTTTTTGTGATATAAAAATAATATTACATTGCGGAAACGAGCTTTATTTTCTAAACGCAAAATCAAATTGCATTCCCTTCTCGAAATCCTTGGCCTGAAATATAACCCTGACATTTCTTGATGTGTTTCTGCTCATTCCTTTTGGCTGCTTTTCTAACACAAACTTTTATCCTGTAACGAAATCATCCCTGCCAAGCTGAGAAATATTACTGTAAGCAATACCTCTTGTTTTCAACGGCCTGTACAGAAGCCTAAAATGATTGTGCACATCTCTTATTTCAGCCATGATGAATAACCATTCACATTCACATTTTTATTTATTTATTTTTTATGTGTTGTTGCTGTTGTTTTAAGCCATACATAAGAAAACCTCCACCCCTGTTGAATCTCCCGTCTGCTATCCTTTCTTTTGGCTGCAAAAAAGAAACTCAGGCGACCCCGCGATTGCAGTCTTATATTTTTGAAAGACATTTAATTATAGCTTGCAGTCAAAGGCATTTCTGATGGAGACTAAACGGCCTCCAATTGCAAAGACTTTCTTGCTCTTTTTGGCAGGCGCTGTGCTGAGTGATGATATGGAGATATTATATTCCAGCGTCTTAACAATCTGTTGCGTTCATCTATGTCGCGGCGTATGGTTTTTTGTCATTCGCCCGATGATTTTTTTTTTTAAGATTTAAATTGAAGTGTAAAAAATGGCAGGAAAAGTGGGCTATAAAGCAGACGGATTTTGACACTGTCTGGAAAAGTGAGTTAGGAAAATGTAAAGGCTGTCTTGCCCCGCTCTTGCCTTCACGGAGGTCTCTAATTGAGATCACTTGTACTTATAAATGGTAGGAAGTTCGGTGGTTGGATGAGAGGAGCATTAGGAGTGTAGTCTGTGCCTCTTAAAATTAAAACAAGGCTACCGTTTAACTTTCTTAATCAGCTTAATATGTCTCTCCTGAGGCTTTTTCATCTCAACAGAGTTGTTTTTTTAATAGTGCCAGACCAATATGGGGTTTTCAGTGGCTGAAACTGAGATCTGAAGAGCAGGCTGGGTGGTAAATGATAGTGTATCAAATGAGAAACTAAAATAAAAACAGTTAGTGACCTAAATAAAGATTAATGCACACTGAATCTGAAATTTTCGTCTGTAGATGTTAAAAAATAAATTTAACCTCACGTTGTGTTAATTATATTGACACTCTGCCTCCGAAATTTTGTCCATCATAAGCAAATTGGAATCGGGTTTGATTTTTATTTAGATTTTTTTTCTGTTTTTCACATCCGAAAGGGTGTTTTGAGAGGTGTTTTTTTTATTTATTTTTTTAATAATAATTTTTTCTGGGTTTTCACCTTTATTGGATAGGACAGTAGAGAGAATTGACAGGAAAGTGTGGGGAGCAGAGAGAGGGGAAAGATCGGCATAGGACCTCGAGGCGATCTCGGGTCGCCATGAGCACCGGAGTACATGTGTTGATGCACTTTCCACTACGCCGTTGGCACCGACGTTTTGAGAGGTGTTTTGACAATTCAGGATGCCATATAAGTGAAAGGCAAAGAACTTTGAGTGGGTCAGGATAATACGCAGCTCTTTGAAAGTAGGGGTGTAATGATTAACCAATTTCACTATTAACCGTGCTTTAATTCGCCACAGTTAATTAATCGTAAAGGCTTCTCAACACCGCGTTTCTGCACAGAACAAAACTGCTGTAACTAAACAGAGTTATGCCAAGTTCCAAGCTTGTACACTGAGGCTAATACGCACGCACACTGGATTAACTATGACTGAGGCTATTAACTCAGGGCTGTTCACATGTCGCGTCTTTTGCGCGCGCAAGTTTGTTATTTCTTTGCTTGCGTGCATATTGGTAGTGACGCACACACGGCACGACGTGCTCACACTTTCCAGGCGCACCTATTTGAAAGAATGCTGCGAGCGCACCTCGAGTCACGTAACAAGAACTGACCGTTCAGCTTCATACTTTGAAGTATGGAATATACACATTTCTACTTCAAAGAGAAAAAAACAATTAACAACCGAACAATTTTGTGATATAGTTGATCAAACGTGCCTTTCAGACAGAGGTTCAGCAGCCTTTGACTACATTTGTTCTCTTTAAAAGGGAAATACTTAGCTAATATGATGCTTAGATTTACATTAGACAAATACTATTTTTTAATTTATTCTTATTTTTTATTTATTTTGTTTATTCATTGTTCTGTCGTTTATTTTCAGTGTAAAATTATTACTTATGTTTAAATGTCAAAAACTTTTCACTTATTTTTAAGTCCAAAGAGAAATGTACTATTGTTTGTTTTTATTATTTTTTTGTGCTGTGTTATTTAGTTACTGAGCAGCAATAAATAACACTTTAAATCATAAGGAGTTTTCATGTGATTTTCTAAACTTGTAATGTTTTGAAATGAATGAATGCATAATAATCGTGATAACCATGAAACTGGGATTATTCCTGAGACTATAATCGTACAACCAAAATCTATAATCGTTGCATCCCTATTTGATAAGGAGGTGGAACTCTCCTTAATCCCATCTTTACATTGCAGAGAGATGGACTCAATATTTCCTCTTTCTTTTTCTTTTGTTAAGCAGGGAGAAGGCAACAAAATCATCTTCACTACTCAAAGACTCCATTTTGCAAATTATTTTGCAACAAATAAATTCATACGCATCAGTATAGGATCAAAATCCTGCCAAATGTATCATGGTTGTTAGGGCAGCACGATGTTGAAAAAATCTGACATTGCGATATTTTGTTTTTCTGCGATATATATTGTGATATGAGTAAAACTTCACCAGATGGCTTGAATAGCTCAATTTGGAAAGAAATAATGCATTTAGATTGATTGGGGTGATTTTGTAAGGGTGTGAATCACATATAAAAAAAAAAAAAACAATAAACAAATTGCAAGCAAGAATAATTACAATAGAGCAAAGAAAAAAAAAGTCAATGTAACAGTATTCAGGTACAGAAAATAAATAATGAAATGTAAGATAAACAGGTAAAAAGGTGCAAACATTTAGGGCTCTATTTTAATGATCTAAGCGCAAAGTCTAAAGCTCATGGCGCAAAAGCATTAAGGGCATGTCCGAATCCACTTTTGCTATTTTAAGAACGGATAAATTCGCTCTGTGTCCCGGCGCATGGTCTAACAGGGTTGTGCTTATTCTCTTAATGAGTTATGGGTGTGTGTTAAGCATAACGTGCATTAAACCAATCAGAGTCTCATCTCCTATTCCCTTTAAGAGTCAGTTGTGTTGCGCCATGATGCATTTGCTATTTACATGATGGACTTTGTAAGAGGAAAAACTGAACGCTTCACTAGCGAGAAAACAGTTAAACAGACCATCTGCAGCACGAGGATAAAGAATGAGCCTCCTCCATTCGGTCCTCTTTACTTTCTCTTTACTTTACTTTTACTCTTTACTCCTTTACTTTGGTGTTTAAGGAAACGGTGTTGTTCTCACTCCGCTGAAGACATCCATTAGCCTACATATTTAATTTCTTTTGTTAAGGGCAAAGATTTGTTTCAAAACTATTTCTAAATTCAGTTCTAATTTCCAGCAAACGAATAAATGAACAATAATAACGAAGTGTGGTCAAAAAAATGAGTTATATCCAAACACACGTCCTGTTCTTATATATGCCCCATATAAAACCTAAACTTGTTTTAGTTAAAGCAAATATAAATATGCATATAAAAAATACTACTACTAATAATAATAACATTATGCAAATGCAAATTATCATGAATAAACTGAAAAAAGCCCCCCCGAGATGAAGTCATAGAGTGTGTTTTACATTTATGTAGAAAATAATCATTTTTGTAACATTTTAATCCTTTATTTCTTTTTCATTTGTAAAGATATTTGTGTATTGCTGTACATCCTGTGTGTATTAAGCAATGTGTAAGCGTTTGGACGCGCATAGGCTGATTGGCTGTTGTCATTTTCCTCTCTCGTCTCGACTCCTGCCATTAGTGTTTATTTTCAGCTTTGGGCCACTCCAGCCAATAGCAGAACAGCAACTATTGGGGAGGCAGGGATAATGATAGTAAAGCTCCATCTGATTGGTCAAATTTAGATAAAATGCATATACTATTATCGCGATAGTGATAATTATACAGTGCCATATATTGTAGATAAGTGCTAATTATACAAATGAACCGTTTGTGCTCAGAGAATTAAGTGCTAGAGTAAGGAGGGTTTTTTTTGTATTTTCTTTCAATTTCAATTTCAATTTTCCTTCAATTTTTCTTATTTAGTTTCTTTGTCAAGCCCACTCACCTGTGTGAGGCACACTCATAATTGATCATGTTTTGAGGTTGTCCTATGGTGTGGTAGAGAATAGGGGGTCCTGTGTTATGTTCACAGGGGTTTATATACTGTGAATAGACTAACACTGTGAATTAATTAGCGTCACATCGCTTGAGAGCCTTATTATTTCTGCCCACAATTGAATGTTGTTTTGTAATCTCTGTGAAATGACAGCATGACCATGATTATAGTGTGGTCAGGTAAAGGTGATGTCTACAACGGGTGTGTGCTAAATTATACCTCTACTCTGATTGGTTTTGTAAAAACACCTCATTACAAAAACAACAGCGACCGCAGAGGTGTTTTTAACTGTTGCTAATTTGCTATTTGACAGCAGAAGTGGACATTGTGTAAAACGACAGCTCTGTATGATAAACTACACATTTTAATACATCGCCTCCCATCATTCAGTGGTGTTATAATCCGCTGTGCTCTAAAAAGTGCTTTTTTTGGCCTGAAATTTCCATGATGCATGCATAAGGTGCTAAAGATAACACAGACGGTTTAATATGGCCGTTTTTCTGCTGTTCTGCTCTCGACCAGCCTTCATCCTTCTCTCTGAAAGCCCCGTCCAATTAAAATACATTTATTGTGCTTCAGTAAGGTAAGCAGTGTCTGTAATGATGGATGATTTTTATAGGGAGAAAACGAGAAAGTATTGGACACTCAACACCACAGTTGAGCTCGAGCGCGTCTGTTCGGCGGGGAATCTGAAAAGCAGACCCAAACTTCATTATTACTATTATTAAGTTTAATGTGTGGGCGAGGAAAAATAATATTAAACAATCCAATGCTAGCGGATGAAGTCCTACCCTTCATTATTTCCCAGATTAGATTTAACTATAAATATGTGAAATGGGACAAAGAGATCCTAAGACATCAAAATGAAAAAAAAGTTATTTATAATGATTTAATAATTTTTATCATTCATTCATTCATTTTCTTTTCGGCTTAGTCCCTTTATTAATCAGGGGTCGCCACAGCAGAATGAACCGCCAACTTATCCAGCATATGTTTTACACAGCGGATGCCCTTCCAAGCTCTACAGTGTTTACACTTTCAGCAGTGAAATTTAAACCACACTGAACTAAACTAAACTGAACTTCAACTCTGAAATCTGGACTCTACTAGAACTATGTTAAGCTGCTTTGACACAATCTACATTGTGAAAAGCGCTATATAAATAAACGTGAATTTACTTGACCCAGCCGAGGCTCGAACCAGCGATAAATTAATTTTTTTAATTTATGTTAATGTTTTATTTTTTTTAGCAAATAATGACTCATGCATTTCCATCATTTGACATAAGAAAAAAATGTAAATGTTTATTACTGTAACAATACTTTGTTTTTATTCCAAAAATTCCCAAGTGTTAATCATCTAAATCAAGGGTTAATGTATTATCAAATTCTATTTAATCGTTTGACCCCAAAACACTACATTTTATTTTATTTTATTTGTATTTTTTTATTTCTTTATTTTAGTTTTTTGCCACTTTCCTTTTAAATATTAGGTTTTAGCATGCACTGTAAAAAATATGTACAATCTACGGTAAAAAATAGCAGCTGTGGTTGCCAGAATTTTTATTAAAATATGGTAGAAACCATAAAAGAAATTAAAAATGTTACAGTAAACTACCGTATTTGTCACGATCACAGTAAAACATATGCTGGATAAGTTGGTGGTTCATTCCGCTGTGGCGACCCCTGATGAATAAAGGGACTATGCTGAAGGAAAATGAATGAATGATTAAATGAATGATGTGCATGTAGACATTTTGTACATTTATTTACAGAGCTCTCTCAAAACTTATTTTTGATTAGTGATATGTATTCTAAAAACTTAATTTTGTTCAACTTTAAAGGTGATTTTTCTCAGTGTTTACATTTTATTTTAAATACTCAGATTTCAGATTTTCATATAGTTGTATCTCAGCCAAATATGCTCCTATCCTAACAAACTATACGTCAACAAAAAGCTTATTTATTCACCTTCATTGTAACATATACAAATTATTTTTATTATCATATTATTAATTATTATCATTTTTACATATATAAATTGTAAAAATGAACCCTTATGCTAATGCAATAAACACTTTAAACCAGGACTGGGTTATTATATTTATTGCAGTTTAGTGCACTTATCTTATCTTTTTTTTCTTTTTTTTTTTACCTGTTTGTTTATTCTTTTGTTTATTTTTCTATTTCTGATTGCTGCAGGTCTCTGAGAGCCACCAAACAAATTTCATTGTACTATTATTACAATGGCAATAATTCTTTATCCTTATCCTTATGACTGCTTTTGTGATCCAGGGTCATTCATTCATTTACCTTCAGCTTAGTCCCTTTATTAATCGGGGGTCGCCACAGCGGAATGAACAGCCAACTTATCCAGCATATGTTTTAACTTCTAGCTGCAACCCAGTACTGGGAAACACCCATACACACTCATTCTCACACACACACACACACACACACACACACACACACACACACACACAC
>CAIGQV010017386.1:28795493-28805505 GCA_903798115.1 Danio jaintianensis
CACACACACACACACACACACACACACACACACACACACACACACACACACACACTACGGCCAATTTATTTTTTTCAATTCACCTATAGCGCATGTGTTTGGACTGGGGGGGGAACCGGAGCACCCGGAGGAAACCCACGTCAACACAGGGAGAGCATGCAAACTCCACACAGTAATGCCAACTGGCCCAGCCGGGACTTGAACCAGCAACCTTCTTGCTGTGAGGCGACAGTGCTAACCACTGAGCCATCGTGTCGCCCTGATCCAGGGTCATATTTATTTAAATGCAATAATCAAAACGCGACATCTCATCATCGACCCGTGTATTTCTAGCATGTTTACTTCATTCAAAATGATCCATTGCCATCAAATGCTAATTTGCTGTCAGCCTCAATCCAACAAATAAACAGAAATGGCAAATTAAACAAACAAGCAAATGAGAATCATATGCTACCATTGGGATTCATCTGGCACACTTTGCTCTGTCCACGTTTTATCAAGGACATTCACTCCGACTGCTTCCCTTTAACTGTTGTCGACTTCAACTGTATCATGGCCTGTGGTTGTAACCTGATCACAGCGGGTTTTAAAGAACTCCAGGGTTCATTACTGGTGCTCGGACGATTGCTTGAAATATTGTGCTGATGAGAGATGTTGCGTTGCATTTTTGCGGCAACAGAAGTTTCAGACTGTCCCGGTGTGTGTATTGATGGATCAATTGAACAGTTGAAGTCAGAATTATTAGCCCCCCGAATTATTAGCCCCTCTATATGTTTTTTCCTGAATTTATGTTTAACGGAGAGAAGATATTTCGAACACATTTCTGAACATAATAGTTTTAATAACTCAATTCTAATAACTGATTTCTTTTATCTTTGCCATGATGACAGCACATAATATTTGACTAGATGTTTTTCAAGATACTAGTATTCAGCTTAAAGTGACATTTAAAGGCTTAACTAGGTTAATTAGGCAAGTCATTGTTTAACAGTGGTTTGTTCTGTAGACAACTGAAAACATATTGCTTAAAGGGGGGTAATAATATTGACCTTAAAATAGTTTTAAAAAAAATTAAAAACTGCTTTTATTCATTCATTCATTTTCTTTTCGGCTTAGTCCCTTTATTAATCCGGGGTCGCCACAGCGGAATGAACCGCCAACTTATCCAGCATTTGTTTTACGCAGCGGATGCCCTTCCAGCTGCAACCCATCACTGGGAAACATTCACACACACTCATTCACACACATACACAACGGACAATTTAGCCTACCCAATTTACCTATACCACATGTTTTTGGACTTGTGGGGGAAACCGGAGCACCCGGAGGAAACCCACGCGAACACGGGGAGAACATGCAAACTCCACACAGAAATGCCAACTGACCCAGCCGAGGCTCGAACCAGCGACCTTCTTGCTGTGAGGCGAACGTGCTACTCACTGCGCCACCGTGACGCCAAAACTGCTTTTATTCTAGCCAAAATAAAACAAATAAGAAGAAGAAAAAATATTATAGGAAATACTGTGAAAAATTCCTTGCTCTGTTAAACATCATTTGGGAAATATTTGAAAAAGACAAAAAAAACAAGGAGGGCGAATAATTTAGACTTCAGCTGTATTTATTTTGCCACAATTATTTGTGGCAGGCTGTTAGTACTACTGCACTCTGACAAAACCCACACTAGCATTTCTGTGGGTTGCGACTCCTGGGTTTCTTTCATAATGCTTTATTGAAATATGAAAATAATATATTAGTGCAGGGGGAAAAAAAACGTGTGGTTTTTATATTTGCCTTTTCTTCTGGTTGTTTTGCAAGCATTAATTTGACAAATACTTCTTTTTAATGTGTAAGCAAATGATGTAGAGTTGACAAAATTATTAGTCCTCCTGAATTTTTTTTATTATTTTTTAGCACATTTTTAACAATAACAGTTTTAATAATTAATTTCTAATATTTTTTCTTTGCTTTGCCATGATGACAGTACATAATATTTTGCTAGTTTTTTTTTTCAAGATACAAATATTCTGCGTAAAGTGCCATTTTAAAGGCTTAATCAGGTTAATTAAGCGAGTTATTGGACAACAGTGGTTTGTTCTGTACCTAACCCAAACCAAAAAAAAATAATAAAAAGTAAATATTTCTTAAGGGGGCTAATCATTTTTTTTCCTTCGGCTATATTTTAGCGGTCGCCACAGCGGAATGAACCACCAACTATTCCGGCATATGTTTTTACGCAGTAGATGCCCTTCCAGCCACAACCCAGTACTGGGAAACACACTCTGTCACACACACACACACACACACACACACACACTTATACACTACAGCAGGGTGTCTTAAAAAGTCTTAAAATGTCTTAAATTTCAAAACCAAAAGTTTAGGGCTTAAAAAGTCGTAAATTCACTGAAATATTGACTTGTAGGTCTTAAATAATTTTAAACGGGTCCTAATTTTCCAATGTCTATGTAAGGCTACCCAATTAGGCCAACACCCATACAGTAACAATACATCTCAATAAAACTTTAAACAAAACTCTATTTACAACTCTATTTACTATATGGTTCCTCACAATAACATTTGTAAGTTCTCCATGTATTTATAGACCATACTGTATTTGGTGAGGACACTGACCTCAAAGACATTTTTTATTGAAAAAAAAGTATATGTATGGTTTGCTTGTTTTTTGACACATTATTTAAGTAATTCAAGTGATTCGAATTTTTTTAATGGAACAAGTAAAAATCCTTAGGGTTTAGCCTTGTATACGTCTGAAATTTAATTCATAATGGTCTTAAAAAGGTCTTAAAAAGTCTTAAATTTGACTTGGTGAAACCTGTAGAAACCCTGTACAGCCTATTTTAGTTCACCAATTCACTTATAGCGCATGTATTTGGACTTTGGGGGAAACTGAAGCACCCGGAGGAAACCCACGCCAACACGGGGAGAACAGGCAAACTCCACACAGAAACGCCAACTGACCCAGCCGGGACTCAAACCAGCGACCTTCCTGCTGTGAGGCGACAGTGCTAACCAATGAGCCACCGTGCCACCCCTGAATAATATATATATATATATATTTAGATATTATTTTTTATTCGAGCCAAACTAAAACAAATAAGACTTTCTCCAACAGAAAAATATAATAGTAAATACTCTGGAAATGGCCTTGCTCTGTTAAACATCACTTGGGAAATATTAAAATTTATTAATGAATTTTTTTTTATATCTTTGTCTAATACTTTGTCTTCAACTGTATATGCATAACTGAG
Source organism: Danio jaintianensis (assembly GCA_903798115.1). Classification (NCBI taxonomy): domain Eukaryota; kingdom Metazoa; phylum Chordata; class Actinopteri; order Cypriniformes; family Danionidae; genus Danio; species Danio jaintianensis. Next base: position 28,798,763 of record CAIGQV010017386.1, read on the forward strand.
CTTTTACAAAGAGACATAATGCTGTTCAATTAAATGTGACGTACAGTATTGTGTGTGTTTGTGCTGTACCATCTGTAATTAACGGTTGTGAGCTGTTTGTAATGTCAGTCTATTTAGTAGAACACACTATGTCATTGTTTTTCTGCTGTTGTAAAAACTGACATGCATTCGGTGTGCGCTGCAGTTGTTATTTCTGGCGTGTTTTGCTTGTTTACTCAATGCTTATATTGTCTTCTGGAACTCATAACTGTTTACAGAAGCCAAATAACTAGCATTTACACTAAAACTTATTATATTTAGCAAAGTGTGTGTTTGCTAAATTTGTTAGCAAAATTTTTATACGCATTTGTATTACATTTTTATGACTTTTAAACCGTTACCAACAAACATACATGCATATATTTACGCACAGATGCACACGCACAGACGCACACACAAACAGATATAGATAGACACAGACAAACACACATAGATGCGCACACACACACACACAAACAGACACACGCATACACAGACACACACACAGTAGCACGCTCACAAACAGACGTGCCCACACACAGAAGCACATGCACACACATAGACGCACACGCGCAGACACACACAGACATGCACACACACAGCACACGCACAAACAGATGCACACACAGACACAGACACACAGAGACGCACACAAAGACAGACACACACACATAGATGCGCACATGCACAAACAGGCACACACACAGACACGCCCACACACATAGACGCACACACAGAGAAGCACAAGCAGACACGCACACAGACGCACACACACAAAAGCACATGCCCAAACAGATGCACACACATAGACACAGACACACACACAGAAACATATGCACAAACAGACTCACAGACAGACGCACACACCTAGACACAGACACATAGGTGCACACACACAGATGCACACACACAGACACACATGCACAAACAGATGCACACATGCAAACAGACATACACACATAGACACACAGACATACACACATACAGAAGCACATGCACACACCGACGCATGCACACACAAGCACATGCACAAGCAGATGCACACACATAGATACAGACGCACACACACAGAGACACATACACAAACAGACGCACACACATATACATGCACGCACACACACCCATGCACACACATAGACACAGATACATACAGATAGACACAGATGCATACACGCATGTGCCCACACACATAGACACAGACGCACACACACAAAAGTACAATGTTATTTAAAGCATCTTGGACTACTGTATACTCAGATCTTGCATCCGGAAAGTATTCATAGCACTTCACTTTTTCAACATTTTTTTTATGTTACAGCCTTATTCCAAAATGGATTAAATTCATTTATTTCCTCAAATAAAATTTTTTTGTTGCAAATTTATAAAAAAAAAAAAAAAAACCCTGAAAAATCACATGTGCAGAAGTATTCACAGCCTTTGCCGTGAAGCTCTAAATTGAGCTCAGGTACATTCTGTTTCCACTGATCATTCTTGAGATGTTTCAGCAGCTTCATTGGAGTTCACCTGTGGTAAATTCAGTTGATTGGACATGATTAGAAAAGGCATACACCTGTCTATATAAGGTCCCAGGGTTGACAGTGCATGTCAAAGCACAAACCAAGCATGAAGACAAAGGAATTGTCTGTAGACCTCCGAGACAGGATTGTCTCGAGGCGCAAGGCTGGGGAAGGTTACAGAAAAATTTCTGCTGCTCTGAAAGTTCCAATAAGCACAGTTGGCCTCCATCATCCGTAAGTGGAAGATGTTTGGAACCACCAGGACTCTTCCTAGAGCTGGCCGGCCATCTAAGCTGAGTGATCGGGGAGAAGGGCCTTAGTCAGGGAGGTGATCAATAACCCAATGGTCACTCTGTCTGAGCTCCAGCATTCTTCTGTGGAGAGAGGAGAACCTTACAGAAGGACAACCATCTGTGCAGCAATCCACCAATCAGGCCTGTATGATAGAGTGGCCAGACGGAAGCCACTCCTTAGTAAAGGGCACATAGCAGCCCGCCTGGAATTTGCCAAAAGGCATCTGAAACAAAATTCTCTGATCTGATGAGACTAAAATTGAACTCTTTGGAGTGAACGCCAGGCGTTACATTTGGAGAAAACCAGGCACCGCTCATCACCAGGCTAATACCATCCCTACAGTGAAGCATGGTGGTGGCAGCATCATGCTGTGGGGATGTTTTTCAGCAGCAGGAACTGGAAGACTAGTCAGGATAGAGGGAAAGATGAATGCAGCAATGTACAGAGACATCCTGAATGAAACCCTGCTTCAGAGTGCTCTTGACCTCAGATTGTGGCGGCGGGTCATCTTCCGGCAGGACAATGACCCAAAGCACACCACCAAAATACCAATGGAGTGGCTTCGCAACAACTCGGTGAATGTCCTTGAGTGGCCCAGCCAGAGCCCAGACCTAAATCCTATTGAACATCTCTGGAGAGATCTGAAAATGGCTGTACACCGTCGCTTCCCAGCCAACCTGATAGAGCTTGAGAGGTACTGCAAAGAGGAATGGGCAAAAATTCCCAAAGATAGGTGTGCCAAGCTTGTGGCATCATATTCAAAAATACTTGAGGCTGTAATTGCTGCCAAAGGTGCATCAACAAAGTATTGAGCAAAGGCTGTGAATACTTATGTACATGTGATTTCTCAGGTTTTTTTATTTTAATAAATTTGCAACAATTTCAAGAAATATTTTTTCACATTGTCATTATGGGGTGTTGTGTGTAGAATGTTGAGGAAAGAAATGAATTTAATCCATTCTGGAATAAGGCTGTAACATAAAAAATGTGGAAAAAGTGAAGCGCTATGAATACTTTCCGGATGCACTGTACTCCAAAATACCACAGTATTACAAGATGTACCACAGTAAAATCAGATTTCTTTGCTTCTATGTTTTCAGTTGATGATTTAGTTTTCCCACAGTGCTCTGTCCCATGCGTAATCGCTATTGTGAAATAAATCTTCATCTAAAGGGTCATATAATATCTCGGGAAGAAAAACACAATCATATTTTACATTCAGAAAAAATCGTCGCTGATGGAAAAGCCATTTGTGTGTCTCTTTGCGGGAGCGTAATGAGGCCGAGTGAATGTAGCACTTTAATTTACTCCCAACAATTAGGTGAGCGTCAGCCACTTACTGTAATTAAATACGCCATTGAGATTCAGAGTTGTCGGGAAGCGTAGAACGACCTGCTGTCCTCACGTGGCATCGCTTTCAGCCATCTAAACCGCATTTACAGCGATCCGCTACAGGACCTGAGTGAAACCATGACCCCCGTTGACTAGCAACCTGTAGGGCATTTGTCTAATTCGGGCTTCTGTCTCCGCGGCTACAGTCTGCATAAAAGTCTCTTTGCTTTCAAGGCCCCTCGAATGTTTTCGTAAACTTGGACGGAGACGAGTCGCATTGGAAGCAAACAGCAGTAATGAGCTGGCACACAGACTCTCTGGTTAACCAGACTGTAATTTGGGGACTGAAAAGAACCTCTCATCACTATCGAGTATTTGTTTACCGCAGTTTAACTCTAGTGTTTCTGCACAGAGGCTCGCTCTCTGAAAGACGCTTTTAAAGGGATAGTTCACCCAAAAAAATTAAATGTTCTCACTATTTACTCTCCCTCAAATGATTTTAAACCATTATGAGTTTTTGTATTCTGTTGAACACAAAAGAAGATATTTTGAAGAATGCTGAAAACCTGTAACCATTGACTTTCAGTCAAAAACAAATACTATAGAAGTCAATAATTATAGGTTTTCAGATTCTTCAGTATATTTTTGTTTGCGTTCAGCAGATTACAAAAACTTCCTCCCCGAAAGAGGCTTTTGAAGGGATAGTTCACCCAAAAAATTTGTATATCCTCACTAGTTACTCCCCCTCAAGTGATTCCAAAGCATTATGAGTTTCTTTATTCTGTTGAACACAAAAGAAGATATTTTGAAGAATGCTGGAAACCTGTAACCATTGACTTTTATAGTCAAAAACAAATACTGTTGAAGCCAGTGGTTACATTTTCAGATTCTTCAACATATCTTTTTGTTCAGCAGAATTGCTCTCTGAAAGATGCTTTTAAAGGGATAGTTCACACAAAATATATACTCACTATTTACTCTCCCTCAAGTGATTTTAAACCATAATTTTTTTAAATAAGTTTTTGTGTTGTTGAATGCAAAAATATATTTTGAGAAATGCTGAAAATTGACTTTCATAGTCAAAAACAAATACTATGGAAGTCAATGGTTACAGGTTTTCAGATTCTTCAGCATATCTTCTTTTGTGTTCAACAGAATACAGAAACTCATAATGGTTTGAAACAAGTAAAGGGTGAGTAAATGATGACAGAATTTACATTTTTGAGTGAACTATCCCTTTTACCATACGCATGGGCATTTCGTCAATTAAAAATACACAGTTACTTACTCTACAATGTTTTCTGCAACATAAGCTGCATTTAAATGGACACTTTAAACATAATTACACCCTTTCTATTTCATCAAGTGTTTATCTGTTCCACTGAACAAATTAACCAATATTTAACGTTATTAACAATGGTTTTGTGCATTTTTTGTCTATTTGAGGTGTTTACATGAAGCATTTTCATTCTGACTGGACACTTAGACTAGTTGTAATTTAAACGCACCATTTAAATTCACCTAAAGTGAGCTGTCTTGTGGCGGCACGGTGGCGCAGTGGGTAGCACAATGGCCTCACAGCAAGAAGGTCGCTGGTTCGAGCCCCAGCTGGGTCAGTTGCCATATCTGTGTGGAGTTTGCATGTTCTCCCTGTGTTGGCGTGGGTTTTCTCCGGGTGCTCCGGTTTCCCCCACAGTCCAAACACATGCGCTATAGGTGAATTGGGTGAACTAAATTGGCCGTAGTGTATGAGTGTGAATGCAAGAGTATATGGGTGTTTCCCAGTACTGGGTTGTGGCTCGAAGGGCATCCTTGCATAAAACATATGCTGGATAAGTTGGCAGTTCATTCCGCTGTGGCGACCCCTGATTAATAAAGGAACTAAGCCGAAAAGAAAATGAATGAATGAATATTTTAAGTAATCATTTTAGAACATTCTACATAGAGGCAGCAACTTTGGTATTTAGTTTTTAAAGGGATAGTAAACCCACAAATGAACATTCTGTCATCGTTTAATCTTCCTTTACTTGTTCCAAACATATTTGAGTTTCTTTCTTCTGTTGAACACAAAAGAAGATATTTTGAAGAAAGTTGAAAACCTGTAACCATTGTCCTTTATAGTATTTGTTTTTTCCAGTATAGAAGTCAATGATAACAGCTTTTCAGCTTTTCTTAAAATATTAAGGATGGAAATAAAGATCTATAACCACTTGATGATGAGTGAACAGTGAGTAAATTTTCTTTTTTAGGTGAACTTTAAGGGCTAGCATGGTGGCTCAGTGGTTAGCACTGTCGCCTCACAGCAAGAAGGTCGCTGGTTTGAGTCCCGGCTTGGCCAGTTGGCATTTCTGTGTGGAGTTTGCATGTTCTCCCCGTGTTGGCGTGGGTTTCCTCCGGGTGCTCCTGTTTCCCCCACAGTTCAAACACATGCGCTATTGGTGAATTGGGTAAGCTAAATTGGCTGTAGTGTATGAGTGGTTGTGTGATTGTTAGAGTGTATGGGTGTTTCCAAGTACTGGGTTGCAGCTGGAAGGGCATCCACTGTATAAAACATATGCCGGAATAGTTGGCAGTTCATTCTGCTGTGGCGACCCCTGATAAATAAGGGACTAAGCTGAAGGAAAATGAATGAATGAATGAATTAATTAATACCCTTTACGTTTTTGACACTAATTTGACTAATTTTAACACTCCAGTAGGTGTTTAAGACATGGTACATTCAAATATTTGGTCTAATTTGATTGTACAGTTCACCTGTACTTTCTGCTATTGAATGAATCCAGATTAAACAATGTCTTTCATTAGGTTTAGAGTCAGTAAGATTAGATTTTGATTAAAAAATAACTGATAACACACTTTTTATGTTACAAATGATTTCTAATAAATGTTGCTTCTTCCAGAAATGTACCATTGTTTACTCAAATATAGGAAAGAGCTGTTTTAAACACTGACAATAACCTGAAATATTTCTTAAACAGCAGATTGATGATATTAAAATGATTCCCGAAGGATCATGTGACATTAAAGACTGAAATAATGATGCAGAAAATACAGATTTTGATCACAAGAATAAATAGCATTTTTTTGATCAATTCAAAATTTGCTATTTGAATAATATTTCACAATTATTAGTTATAAATCAGAATTATTAGCCCCCCCTGAATTATTCGCCCTCTGTATATTTTCCCCCTAATTTCTGTTTAACGGAGAGAAGACTTTTTTCAACCCATTTCTAAACATAATTTTAATAACTGATTTATTTTCTTTACCATGATGACAGCACATAATATTTGACTAGATATTTTTCAAGATACAGCTTAAAGTGACATTTTAAAGGCTTAACTAGGTTAATTAGGCAAGTTAGGATAATAAGGCAAGTCATTGTATAACGATGGTTTGTTCTGTAGACAATCCAAAAAATATTGTTTATGAGGGCTAATAACATTGGCCTTAAAATGGTTAAAAAAAAATCAAGAACTGCTTTTATTCTAGCCAAAATAAAACAAATAAGACTTTCCCCAGAAGAAAAAATATTATAGGAAATACTGTGAAAAATTCCTGGCTCTGTTAAACATCATTTGG
>CAIGQV010017386.1:28814738-28825673 GCA_903798115.1 Danio jaintianensis
TTTCAAATTAATGCTTGTAAGTGAGCAAAGAAATGCAGTTAAAATCCTTTTTTGAGGCACAAAATAAGTTCTGTTTGCATTTGAAGGGAACAAAATTTGAAATTAAAGTTAATTTGAAATGAAATGCAGTTTTCTTTCATTATATATGCACTTGTTATGCATTTCTTTTCAAATTGATGGTTGTAAGTGAGCAAAGAAATGCAGTTAAAATTAATTTTTGAGGCAAACGTAAGTTTTGTTTGCATTTGAAGTGAGCTATATTTGAATTTAAAGTTAATTTGAAATTAAATGCATTTCATTTCTATTCTATATGCACTGTTATGCGTTTCTTTTCTAATTGATGCTTAGACGATGCTTGTAAATGAGCAAAGAAATGCAGTTAAAAATCCACTTTGAGGCAAAAATAAGTTCTGTTTGCATTTAAAGTGAACAAAATTTTAAATAAATGTTCAAAGGCATTTTTATTTAATTATATATGCATTTCTTTTGAGATTGATGCTTGGACGATACTTGTAAGTGAGCAAAGGAATGCAGTTCAAATTCAGTTTTTAAGGCCAATATAGGTTTTGTTCGCATTTGAAGTGAACTGAATTTGAAATTAAAGTTAATTTGAAATTAAATGCATATTTATTTGATTATGTATGCACTGTTATGCATTTCTTTACAAACTGATGCTTGTAAGTGGCAAAGAAATGCAGCTCAAAATAATTTTTGAGGCAAAAATGAGTTCTATTTGCATTTGAGGTGAGCTAAACTTGAAATTAAAGTTAATTTGAAATGAAATGCATTTTTATTTTATTATATGTATCTTTTAAAATTCATGCTTGGACGACGCTTGTAAGTGTGCAAAGAATGTTGTCATATGATCAACATTGCTTTAAATTGGTCTCCTACAAGGTAAATAAATTATGACAGTATATGTTTTTGCTACTTAAGTTTGTCTGTATTAGTTAATCTCGCTGTAAAGAATGATATGACAAAGTCATGACAACTATTTGAACTTATTTTAATAAGTTAATCAAATTTTAACTCAATTTAAGTTATACAAAGTTTAACTTAATGTTTTAAGTCCGTTTGATTGCAAGTTGAGATGACTAGAAAAGTGATTTTGATTTAACTGTAAAAATGTAATCGTTTAAAAGCAATCTTTTTTTTTTACAGTGCATCCCATATTTAAAAAAATAACTATAGTAAATACTATAGTGTTTTTGAACCATACTATAGTAAAGTACTTAGTCTGTAAAGTAAGAATTAATCTGTTGTGATGATAGTTGCTATGGTAGCACAAAAACTATGCTATTGTAAACAAATTACTCTATACTCTATAGTTTTCTACAACTATATGGTATAAATACTATAATAAACCCAAGTTTAATGTAGTAAACTAAAGTATGCTACTGTTTTATTACAGTTTATCAGTTCACTATAGTTAATACTACAGTATGCTAGAACAAAGAGTTGAAAATACTATAATATAGAAAGTATAATACACTTTACTGTAGTATGGTACAGAAACATTAAATTACTACAGTATATTTTCATGTGGGAGGTTTCATCTTTATTTTTTAAGATTCACCAATTTTATCTTTGTTTTAAGTCAGTCTAATTGATGTAAGTGGAAATGACTTGAACATTTAATTTGATTCAACTTAAATTTAAGCCAGCAGCACATTTTCTTTACAGCGTAGAAACAGCATCATAATATTTGTTTACCGATCTTTAAAATGTGAGATACAAAAGCAGCACACTAATGAATTGCTCTCTTATTTCAGTGTTTGTTTGAGCAGCTCCTTCAGAAATGAAAACTTCAGCATCAGCGTGTCTCGTATCACATTACAGCCTCGTCCTCTGAGCAATCCAGCTTCATTTTTCTCCACCATTCACTCTGCAATCTGTCTAATTATGTTTCCTTTTCTTATCCATGTCTTTTTTTTAGTCTCCTGACACACTGTCCGTTATCGTGGATTTTTTGCTGTCTTGAAGCCGTCCGCTCGTGAACGGGTAATTATAGATCTCCAGAGCGATTATCGCATGCGTTACATTAGTGACAAACCCGTGTTAAGGAAATGCACATGCTCCGAAAGATGCAGTGATTCGGTCCTAACGTGTCGCACATGGCGTAAATTATTTCAAGCCTTCTGCTTGCCAGTTATAAGCAGTTATAAAAACACATCCGGACGGTAGATGTCCTTGATGTTGAAGCCAAGATAAATGCAACATTTTTTTTTTTTCTCCCCTCACAAATGAAGTTTTGATATGAAAGCAAAGAGTATAAAACAATCACCAAAAAAAAGCTCATTTAATTTGTCAGTCAGTGCTTGTTATTTCAGACTGATATCCTCTTTACAATAAAATAAAACTCTCCTCTTGACTTTAGATATTAGAGCTGAATGATACTGGGAAAATATGTGATTTTGTGTTGCGATAACGATATTTCTTACAACACTCTCAGAAAAAGGGTACAAGAGCTGTCACTGCGGTAGTTCCTTTTTAAAAGGTACACATGTGTAACTTAAGGGTCCTTATTAATACCTCAAGGGTACTTACCTAAAATGTACAAAAAGTGTACGTCTTGGGTTTTTAGGTACTAATATATACCTTTGAGGTACCAATATGGACCCTTTAAGATAAGATTAGATTCAACTTTATTGTCATTACACATGTACAAGCACAAGGCAACAAAATACAGTTTAGGTCTAACCAGGAGTGCAATAGCAGCAAGTGCAGGATATAGGTATAAGTTGTAAAGTGCAGTTATAGAAAAACTATGGTGATGTTTACAGATGGATGTTCTATGAACATTATATACAGGTTGTGTTAACTATGAACAGAGATTTACAATAGATGAATATATGTACAGGTTGCTATTAATAATCAGAGGTATGCAAATGGATATGAAAACCTTTAACACAAATGTGTACCTTTTTCTGAGAGTGTATAAAAATTTTTTTATCAGCAATAAAAAAAAACATGAATTTATGTAATGATCATACTTAAATAGGTAATTAAATTAAAAAAAAATAATAATAATAAAACATGTAGACTTTAAAACACCAGGAATGGGTGAAAACCTCAGCGGAAATTCAGATTCTTATTAGCTGTTGTCATTTTCCTCTCTTGTCTCCTGGCTTTAATATTTATTTTCAGCATTAGACTGTAAAAAAAACCCTGGTAATTAACAGTTTCCGTATTTTGTCTGTTTTCCGTGTATTTACAGTTGTGAATTGCATTATGGGATGTTGATGTCTGCTCTGTTGACTTTTGATGTTGAAAATTCAACTCTACAGTTTAACAAAGTGACTTTTATTGACATTTTAGTAGTTTGAAATAATATAATGTATAATAAATCATATATGGAGAAATAAGTCTGTAAAATAACAGAAAATGTACTGGCAGTTTATTACAAGGTTTTTGTAGCGTAATATACAACACCAACCCAGACAATATATCACTTTAAACTATTAAAAATGTTCATAAAAGTCACTTTTTCAAGTTTTTTAAGGTTACAAGTTGTTGGAAGGCCCCATAATGTAATTCAAAAGCAGAAATAAACAGGAAAAAAAACAAAAAAAAAACATGATTCACAAAATACAGAAAAATTGCTACTTTCTTGGATAGTTTTTACAATGTAGGTTAAAAGATAGCCCCATATAAACAACCTATGCATGCAGCACACAAATGCTTAGCACATAAAACACATTTATTGCACTTCCCTACAATATGAAGATTACATATACTTTTATTGCGATAACGATACTTTTTTCGATATACAGTTGAAGTCACAATTATCAACCCTTCTGTTTTTAAATATTTCTTAAACGACGATTAACAGAGCAAGGAATTTTTCCACAGTATGTCTGATAATATTTTTTCTTCTGGAGAAAGTCTTATTTGTTTTATTTCGGCTAGAATGAAAGCAGTTTAAAAATTTTTTTTAAACCATTTTAAGGTCAATATTATTAGCCCCCTTAAGCAATATTTGTTTCGATAGTCTACAGAACAAACCACTGTTAAACAATGACTTGCCTAATTACCCTAACTTGCCTAATTAACCTAGTTAAGCCTTTAAATGTCACTTTAAGCTGAATACTAGTATCTTGAAAAATATATGTGCTGTCATCATGGCAAAGATAAAAGAAATCAGCTATTAGAAATTAGTTATTAAAACTGTTATGCTTACAAATGTGTTGGAAAGTCTTTCTCCGTTAAACAGAAATTGGGAAAAAAAATCAGGAGGGCTAATAATTCTGACTTCAACTGTATATTGTGCAGCCCTAGCAGACATTACATTCAATTAGACTTTCTTCAGCATAAAGTACTCGTCTCTGCCCGCTCGCTCTCTGAGGTTTGGTTCCCCAGGTCGCGTTTCATCCATTAATGTTGTTTTCCTAGCGCAAACGAGAGATGTGATTATTAATTAGCCGACTGAAGGCGCTCAGGATATCAGCGCTCGCTCTAAATGAGAAGCACATGTCACCTCTGAGCCCAACAACATGCTGCTAATTGATTAGTGACGCACTGTGAAATTAGCCAAGAGCTTGTTTAACATCTGAACGCGCCGCATTTGTCACCCGAAGGAGCCTTTCTGGACATTAGGGATGTTTGTGGAAAGTGACAAGATGTTTGTGCTGCTGAGATTCGCTCTCGTTTTTCAGGCTCGTGTTGATTTTAGACTGAATAAAAGTTGTAGCATACATTTCAGCACCCTGGATTAATATTACATTATGTCTGCTCTAGCCTTGTTAACTAACAATGAGCAGTGATGATTTTGGACACACTTTACAATAAGGTTTCATTAATGTTAACTGATAATGAACAATACTTGCACAGCATTTTATTATTTGAGTCATAGTTCAACATTTGCTATTGCTTATTGCACTGTGTGTTAATGAACTAATACTTAATGACTTTTCCATTAACAGATGAATAAATACTGAAATAAATGTGATGTTCATTGATTGTTTATGTTAGTAAATGCATTATTATCATTAACTAATACAACCTTATTGTAAAGTGTTACCATTCTGTTTAAACACATGACTATCGATATAAAAAATATGTTAGTAAATGAGGATTTAAACATTTAATAAATGCTGTTTCGCTGTGGCGGGTCCTCGGTTATATAACACTTTGCCCCTTGAGATTAGAATGGCTCCATCACTGTCTATTTTTTTAAATCACTTCTAAAAATGTACCTTTTTAGCTTGGCTTCTTAATATTATTCTAATAGTCTTTTCTATTGCTTCATTTTTAAGTTTATTCAGTCACTTCTCTTGGCTTATTTTTGTTTTTTTATTCTGTCTTTTTATTTTACTTTGACTTATGTACAGCTCTTTGGTCTTGTGACTGTTTTAAAATGTGCTCTATAAATAAATGAACTTAAACTTATACTGTAGAAGCATTGTTTATCGTTAGTTCATAATCATATACACTGATATTGATAATTGAACTGTTATATTGATAAGTATAACTGTTAATACTTTTAAACTACTGTAAAAAATGCTGGGTTATGTTATCCCAACACAAATCGATTAAGTTAACTTAATTGTTTTTACAAATTTAAGTGGATTGAACATAAAACAATTAAGTTGTCTCAAAAAAATACCTCAAGAATTGTGTTGATTCGGCTCATTTTAAATAAGTAACTTGAACAAGCAGCAGAAATATATATTTTTGAGTGTATAAACTATATCCTCAAGCAAATATAACATTTATTTATGGGTTACCCTTTTGTTTAAGTAACAATTCTCAGTATTAACTAGTGGCTTAAAACCTGCCTATTATTAAGATATTAACCGCTTATTAGTAGTTATAAAGTATGATCTTATTTTACATCCCTAATCCTACCCAATACCTAAACCCTAACTATTATTAAACGGATAATTAGGAAATTATTAAGCTAATAGTCTCAGTTAATGGTTTGTTAATAGTGCAATATGTACATTAAAATAAAGTGTTAGCCAATCGTGAATATAAAAAAATAGGAATGATTAATCAGAATGTTACTTTCTATGTATCCTAACCAGCAAATGAGAAGTACAGTACAGTAAATATAAAAAATACAAGGATTTTGCTTTTATGAGGTATTTGTTTTGCTCACTGAGAAATCAGAGTGTTAGTTTTGTTTTCATTTAATGCAAGAGTATGCTGGATCCTCTTTAATATATTTATAGACCTCCTCTGAAGTGCACTTCTCAAAAATCTGCGTTCAGTTGGATTAATTACATGTTCGAAAAACCTCTAAACTATAAGCTGAATACGGATAAAGATGAAAAATGAGGCGTTTAGTGATTTTTGGCTTATAGGGAGTTTATATATTAAATAGTTTTTCGTAGAACAACAGTATTTTATGTCGGACCTCAATAACTTTTATAGACCCCTTCTGTAGAGGATTTTGTCAACAACAACAACAAATCTGCATTTGGTTTGCATGTTTGTGAAACTAAGCTGGACATAAATAAGTAAAAGAAAATGTGCTTAAGTGCTTTTTAGCTTTAAAGGATGAGTCAAGATATTAAATGTTTTTCTATTTAGATTTTCTACATCATAGACTCCTTGCGTTTTGTCCAAAAACTCCATTCACTTGTCATTTTCTTTTCTTTTTCATCTTAAACAAAGCTAAACATCACGATTAAAGCATTTGCTTGTGTTTTTAGCTACTACCGAAGCTCTTTAAATCAGTGCAGGACTCTAAAAAGGAAAGTTTCCTGATTTTTTTTTTTTAAATTCCTAAAGTTTCCAGATGCTGCTAGACCACATTCATTTTCTTAGATAAGATTGTCCGTAATCATGTAAAGCTGTTAATATTGTAATGTGTAGAGTTTAGAGGAGTGTGTGAGAGGTGTAATGCGCCCCTGCGGCCTCGTGTTTTAGAGACGCCACCTCGATGTCGCCGGCAGTGATGACAAAACCATGTAGCTCACACTGTCTGGCTCGGGCTCAATATCCTGCCTCCATATGTTTGCCCTCCGATTACGTCGACATGAGACACTTGATGAGGAAAATACTGTAAGTACAATCTCTGATCGCTCTGTCAACAGCGCTTTGTGTTTTCATTTCCATACATGCCGTGTGATAAGACCGTGGATTTGTTTGGACTTTACATGTTAGTATATTTTGAATAGCTGAGGTATTCAAATCGGTTTTGCATAGATTGTGCTTTACATGTGGCTTTTTTTTTGTGTGTGTGCTGTATATTGCTGGACTCTCTCTGAGTGTACAGGACTTTTATAGACGAATGGCTGTATATTATGTTAAAAAGCTTCATTCAATTGGCGTTTTATGTCCTTTTGAGTGTTTGCAAACCTAAGCCCATGTTTGCTTAAGCGCTTTTCATTCAGAATGATAAATATCAGCTCTCTCGTTTGTGCATTAATCAATTAGCATTAACCACTATGCATAATATCAAGCGATTCCACTCTGAGCTGCAGTTTTTCCAACATCTTGTTCTAATGCAGCTCTGTAAATTGAAACAGAGTGAATGTTTATACATCCAGAAGGGTTTTCCTCTGTGTCCCGCATATGTGTTTTTAACTTACACAAACATGTCAGCATCCTAGCATGCACGCGAATGTAAACACGCCGACTTTTAAATGTAAATCCTGAAGCGGCGCGCACGCGTCTGTGCCATCGGTTATCGACCTGCTTGACTTCTGTGTGACCCGCCGCTGAACCACAGTGAAATGAAAATAATTTCTCGCAGCACTCACCCCAGAAAAAGTTCTGCTGACACGGAGTCACCGAGCTGAAAAGACTGTTAGACGCCATAGCCACACGTTGGCTCTCTGCTCTTCTGCAGGTCGTGGTGACCCTCGAAGTCCTAAACCAGGAGCACAAATCATATCAAGGCATTGGAAGGGAACAAACAAACACAAACGCTCCGGTCTGAGGAGACCGTTCAGATATCAGCGGATGGAAATACGGCATATACGAGTGTGGTTAGAGCGTACTTACTGACTCGTTGGGTCTCTGTGACTGGGGTTGACCCGCTCCGATTAACCATTTACGCCCCAGTGGCTCCCTCCTGTCGTCCTGGGGAAATCTCCTGCACCGCACTTGTGGTTCTGTGGTTGTTTGTGAGGGGAATGAGACATTCTCGCAATCCAAAAATGTGTAAGCTTTAAAACACACTTTTTTTTGTCTCCCCTCCTGACTGGGCTGTTACTGGAGAGGCTGGGTCATGTGTTTTTGTGACATCAGAGGACTGAAGACGGCTCAGCCCTCTTGTCAGTGGTCCTTCGTTTTTTTTTTTTTTACTCCCATCCAGCGGGATGCAACTCTCCGCTTCTGCCAATCCCGAAGGAAGAGGGCAGGCACTTTTCACTTCTTCCAAGCACTTTCTCAGCTTCTTCTCCCCCCACTGCCTTTATTACTTCTCTGTCATGCGTTCGGGTGGTGTTTAGTCTCCAGGTGTGTCTCTGCATTGTGTAATCCTCGTCTCTTTGAGAAATGACAGTCTGCAGGGGATCCTTGCGTTAGCTCTTGGATCACGTCTGCCTCTCGTAACGCCTTAACGAGTGCATTAGCAGCCGTGATTCATCCGTCTGTTTTGCGCGCCTCACAGATTTGGCTTTTGGCATGTGGTCAGGAGTGTGCGCCTCAGGTGTTTGTGCAAACCTGGGAAAAATGTGCAGAGATATTTGTGCTTCTGCTGTACTCACTCGCTCTCCTGTTTCGGGGTCAAGTTAGGTGTTGCACTGTAAAACATGCTGGGTTCCACAAAATCGATTTGTGTTGGGGCAACATGAAGGAATTAAGTTAACCTATTAGTTTTTACAAATTTAAGTGGATTGAACATAAAACAATTAAGTTCACAATTAAACCTCAAGAATTGTGTTTCAGCTCATTTTAAATAAGTAGTTTGAACTACAGCAGGGCGACACGGTGGCTCAGTGGTTAGCACTGTCGCCTCACAGCAAGAAGGTCACTGGTTCGAGCCCCAGCTGGGTCAGTTGGCATTTCTGTGTGGAGTTTGCTTGTTTTCCCCGTGTTGGCGTGGGTTTCCTCCGGGTGCTCCGGTTTCCCCCACAGTTCAAACACATGCGCTATAGGTGAATTGGGTAGGCTAAATTGCCCATAGTGTATGAGTGTGTATGGATGTTTCCCAGTACTGGGTTGCAGCTGGAAGGGCATCCACAGTGTAAAGCATATGCTGGATAAGTTGGTGGTTCATTCCGCTGTGGTGACCCCTGATGAATAAAGGGACTATGCTGAAGGAAAATGAATGAGTGAATGAATGAATGAACAAACAGCAAACATCATTTTTTGAGTATATGTTGAGTGTAATCATATGTTTAAACACTTCAAGAGCAATGTTTTGTTTGAGGCATATCTTCAGAACATTACTTGAGGTTGTGCTCTTTTCGCCTGAACTGGTAAAATTAAACAACTTAGCAGCCATCCAGAACAGCCTAGCAACCGCTTAGAATAGCCTAGAACATTATAGCATTTACTCAGTTGAGTCTGTTTGGCATATCAGCCACTTTTTACAACCCATGAGCAACTCAAAACAGTTTAGGAACAACGGACAGCCATTAAGAACAACCTAGCAACCACCCACAGCTCTCCAGTGCTACTTTGAACATTAAAACACTTCAGCTTAGCAGCCACTTTAAACAATCTTGCGAGCACACGCACACTCTAGAACAGCCTAGCAACCTCAAACAACACCCTAGCAACCACTTGGAACAGTCTAGAACAGGGGTGCCCAATCCTGTTCCTGGAGATCTACCTTCCTGCAGAGTTCAGCTGCAACCTTGATCAAACACACCTGTCTTTAATTACCAAGTGCTCCTTCATATCCTACTTAGTTGGTTTTGTTGTGTTTAATCAGGGTTGGAGCTGAACTCTGCAGGAAGTTAGATCTTCAGGAACAGGATTGGGCACCCCTGGTCCAGTAGGACTTACTCATCCATCAGTCTCGAAACCAGATTAGAGACCAATTAGAACAGCCTAACAACTATTTAGATCAGCCTAGCAACTATTTATTAGCAATTTCTTTTAATGCAAGTCATTTTCCTCATCTGTTATTTTTGAAATGCCTTTTGGGGCGTGCAAGAGTAAGCTTCTCTCTCTTTGAATGGGGAGACATTGAATTCTACACTTATTCATTTTCATATTTGGAAGCACCAGTGAAATTGAACAAAATTGTGTCTCATTTTATTTCTAAGCATAAAAAAAACATGCATTTTTACCCCGTTTCCCAAGCAAATGTGCATCACATTTAAGGGTATGAGCTCACAACACCATCCACTTTCCTGGAGGACACAATCAGACATCATCCTTACTATCTAACAATGCACTGTACCAACCATAAGAATCAATAACTTGCTTGTTAAACAATATCGTCATGCGATTTGCATTTGAATGGCAGAAGCGGGAATTCATGAGGCCAGCCAGAACAATACTGTACCTCACACTCATCTAATACACAGCACAAAACCAGAGAACATTTGTTTTCATTTGTAGTTGGTTCATTTAAAAGTAAAGCTATTAAGACTTACAGTATGTAGATTTTTTTTCACGGCTCTGAGGAAAGTATTCACTGAGATTCACTGAGATGAGGGTTTATAATGAAACTGTCATAAAAACACATGACTGGCCAAGCTCCTCCCCGTAGAATCATCAGTCTTTAGCGATAGATGATTGGCTCCTTACTTGAAGGCGGGGCTTTTTTTGTTATGCCCGCCATATTTAACGTAACATTTCCCCCCTTACATTACTTATTTGTAACTTATAAGACATACTTAATATTAATATTACATACTTAAAATTAATACTAGTATTAATATTAATTTTATAAAAGCAATGTTCCTTCTGCTAAAAAAGCAGAACTTGACATTGCTTGATTAATTTCAATAAATATAGACTCAAAATTAAAGAGTATTTAAATTCAATGAACTTCTACTTAATTTATTTAGGAGTGTTAGGTTAAAC
>CAIGQV010017386.1:28872912-28887815 GCA_903798115.1 Danio jaintianensis
TGCTTGTAAAAATAAGTAACCTTTATTTTATTTTAAAGTTTTTTTATAATTATTTTTATTTTGTTTATTTTATTTTATTATTTTTTATTATATATATTATTTTTTTTATTTATTATTTTTTATTTTATTTTATTTTATTTTATCTCATTTTATTTTATCTCATTTTATTTTATCTTATTTTAGTGCCCTGGTCTGAGGTTAATTTCCTTGTGAAATAAGTAACCTTTATTTTAAAGTTATTTTATAATTATTTTTATTTCTTATGTTTAAAGCATCTGTATACTTTCTGTCTTGTCTTTCTAGTTCCCTTGTCTGAGGTGAATTTCTTTGTTAGATTTTATTTTATTTTTAGGTTCTCTGTGTTGCCTCACTATATACCGAAATGCTTTTGCAGAATCAAACACAGACCTGCAGCAAATTGCCGTTTTTTTTTTTTTTTTCCTCAGGGAGGCGTTTGCATTAAAATGCATTTAGGTGAAAGAAGCAGAAGAGAAGCAGGAGTGCAATAAAACTTAATTGACACGGTTATGGTTGCGATCTCCAATAAGCAAACTTGTGGAGCCAGAGAGGGCGATTCTGCGCAAGCTTTATTCCTCTTTCAACCATAGAAAGTAAATGAAAAGATAATTAGGTGCTAGTTTTAGTAGTTTTCAGCTTGCCAAGGTTAAATATACTTTGCTTTCCTGCAGACGCACCTCATGGTGGATTCTGACCAGATTTCTGTCACGTCTCTAAAGTTTAGTCCTAATGAAATGAGTGTGTCAGTATGAAGCTTTGGCAGCTGCATTGTGGGAAAAACTGTGAATAAAGGCTTCAGTTTGTGTCTTGGATTTGTAATGAAGATTTGGATCGCTCTGAATGGACGATGCTGGTTTATGAGGGTTTATAATGTGTGTTAATTGTGTTTTATGAACATTTGCTCGCTGTAATGGCAATAACAGAGAAGTCATTGTCCATTATTTATCTAAATGGAAGATTTAAAGGGATGTAAGTTGCGGGGTTTAAAGGGGGCCTATTATGCCCCTTTTTACAAGATGTCAAATAAGTCTCTGATGTCCCTAGAGTGTGTGTATGCGAAGTTTCAGCTCAAAATACCACACAAATAATGTTTTATAACTCTTTGAAACTGACCCTTTTAGACTTTGATGGAAATTTGTGCTGTTTTGGTGACTGTCGCTTTCAAATGAGATTAAGCTCTTTTCAAAAGAGGGCGGAGCTACAAGTGCCTTTTGTGTAAGCATAGTGGCAGATTCAAAAACAGGACTAACATTCTATGCTAATGAGGGAGAGGTCACTAATGGGTGGGGCTTTCCCCCTCTGATAACACGTACAAAGGGAGAATGTCAATCAAATAGTTTCTGCAGACTGTTTTTTTCAAGTGTGATTATAATAAATAAAATTAATGAATTTTTGCTATTAGAAGCCGGTTATATTCACAGACTGTTGACCCCTTATAAAAGTGATTTCTGCATAAGTGATAAATTCTCAGTGTTAAATTCGACCACAGATTTTTTTAGTTTTTTTGACTAAAATGGCAGTAGTCTTATTTTAAGTCATCTGAATCATCAAATCAAATCGACTACATTTCCTAAGATTTTAGTGAGTGCTATAGGGGGCCATGAAAATATTTGAGATAAAGCATCAAATAAATTCTTTGTTATGCTTTTTTTTCCTCACACAATTGTATATCTAAATCTAATATCTAAATATATAATGTGTTTGAATATTTAAAAAATGCTTAAAAAAAAAAAAAGTTTTTAAATAAGATTCAGATTTTCAAATTAAGGAATGAACCAAAGTTATATGTAAACAAGTCAATGAACATTAGTGAAATAATATACAAAAATAGCGAATTAAGCTTCAAATAACTAAATGAGCTCAAAACATATCTCTTTAGTGAAGCTTTTAAATTATAATTCTACTGTTGTTGTCATTGTGTTTTTGTATTTGTGTATTGCTACAATTGGATTATTCATTCATTCATTTTCTTTTCGGCTTAGTCCCTTTATTAATCGGGGGTCGCCACAGCGGAATGAACCGCCAACTTATCCAGCATATGTTTTAAGCAGCGGATGCCCTTCCAGCTGCAACCCAACACTGGGAAACACCCATACACTCTCATTCACACTCATACACTACGGACAATTTAGCCTACCCAATTCACCTATAGCGCATGTCTTTGGACTGTGGGGGAAACCGGAGCACCCGGGGAGAACATGCAAACTCCACACAGAAATGCCAACTGACCCATCCGGGGCTCGAACCAGCTTGCTGTGAGGCGATCGTGCTACCCACTGCGCCACCGTGTCGCCCCCCCAATTGGATTATTATTATTATTATTATTGTATTTATTGTTGTTTATCACCTTGAGTGTAAGAAAGGTGCATTACAAATAAAACTTATTATTATTATTGTTGTTATTATTTATTTAAAATATATTTATTGTTGTTTTTATTGTTGTTTATCACATTGAGTGTATTTTGCATCACAAATAAAACTATTAATAATAATAATAATAATAATAATAATAATAATAATAATAATAAAAATAATAAAAATAATAAAAATAACATTTAAAAGATCGGGAAGCTCTGCGTCAGGTGTCTGTGTTGTTGTTCCATGTGCTCTGTGTTTGTCATGTGACTTCCCCATGTGCTGTGATTTCTTTGTTCCATTTCCCGCCGTTTGTTAATGTTCAGTGTTTCCACCTGTGTCTCACCCGTGTCCAATTAGTTCTATTATGTGCTGTGTATTTAAGTCTTGTGTTTTGTTCAGTCCAGCATCCGGTATCAAACGTCATTCCTGTGTGTTGATGGTCCAGTGTCTCCAGTGAGTGCTTTGTAATCAGAGTCGTGACACTCTGGGACATATTAAAGTTCAAATGTCTCTAACATTTCCGTCCCGTCTTTATTCAGTGATGAAAATGTCAGTAAAATTTTATCATATTTATTGTCTTTCAAAAATGAAAGTTATTGTTTTCTGTCAGTAAAAAAAAAAAAAAAAAAAAAAATCTCTAACAAGTTGAAAGTTGAACAAGAGTTAATATATTTTGTGTGTGTGTGCAGGTTTGCTCTGGGGGACTCTCGGAGACCTCTGCACGAGACTGCCGCCCTGGTGGAGGATATAGTGCACACACAGCTTATCAACCTCGTAAGTCAACACACACAAAACGCATTTGCTTCCATAATGTAAGAGGTGTGTTTGGGATTTGACTGGCTTCTAAAAACTAAGCTAAAATTTTTGTGCTTTATGATGTCAGCTGAAAAGTTGTTAGTTTTAAATTGTTCATATATATATATATATATATATATACACTATTTTGACTTTAAAAACAGTATGGAGGAAACAATCTTTAGAAAAAAAAATATTAAAAAGTTTGTGTAGTTTTTATTTTGTTTATTATTTTATTTGGATAAAATATATTTTTAAATGTATTAATGTATATGTACATAAAATGTATATTAAAATGTAATTGTAGTTATTACCTTTATATTGATATTCATGAAAAACAAGATTGTTTTTCTATTTTATTCATTTTATATATATATTTATATATATGAAAACAATTTAAATTCAAATTTATTAAAACATACCTAATACCTATAATTAATAATATTGCCTAGTCATCTTTAGCAGCTTGTGTATTGCCAAAAAAATTATATATATTATAATAAAATATATATATAATCAATACAAACTTACAGTTGAGCACATTATTTATGCCTGCATATATTGCCTAATATAATAATAATAATAATAATAATATTATTATTATTATTATTATTATTATTATCATTATTCATTTTCCTTCGACTTAGTCCCTTTATTCATCAGGGGTCGCCACAGCAGAGTGAACCGCCAACTTATCCACATATGTTTTACACAGCGGATGCCGTTTCAGCCGCAACCCAGTACTGGGAAACACCCTTACACACTCGTACACTATGGACAATTTAGTTTATTCAATTCACCTGTAGCGCATGTGTTTGGACTGTGGGGGAAACCCAGAGGAAACCCACACCAACACGGGGGAGAACATGCAAACTCCGCACAGAAATGCCAACTGACCCAGCCAGGACTCGAACCAGGGACCTTCTTGATGTGAGGTGACAGTGCTAACCACTGAGCCACCGTGTCGCCCCTATTATCATTATGTCAGGTAATAATAATAGTTGTTTTGTTTTGTTAAAACTCAGTTGCTCTTCAGGTTGGCATGTAGTAAATTTTCAGGGCGTTCGGGGTGAATGCTGTGCTAGATAAGATCTGACAGTAACAAACACACACACACATACACACACACACAGAGCTCCAGAAAAGGGTTTTACTCCAATCTGTAATTAAGTATAAATATCCTCATCAGAAAGAGTCTGTTTTCCTCCTCCTCCTCCTGCACATACAGATCATATTGAGTGCGACCGCTGCAATGTGATATGAGGATTGCTCAGAGTTAAGTAAATAACTGTGAAACTTATAAAACCAATGGCTTTCACTGCTTGGATAAACAGCGTTTCTCCCCGGCGCAGCACCTTGTCATGCTGTTACCACAAGCAGATCCAGACAGTGCAGAAATCCCCTGAACACAGCCCAGAAAACACACACTGATCTAGAGCTGCTTTCACTCACGCTGAGAGAGTTTAACCTTTGACCTGCTGCTGCACCCAGAATACTGCTCTGAACATTCATTGCTTTAACCTTTAGCCTGAGAGCCGGAGAGCTCTTAAATCACAGCAGCGTTCAGATTGCAGGGTCACTTTTTTTAGTTTCCGTACTGTTTTTGCCTTTTTTTGTTCTTTTTTTTGGAATAATGTTGTGTTTGATAGGAGAAAAAAAGAGGATTGTGTACAGTTACGCTGATTGTGACTATTGAGCGTGAACTTGATGTAAAAAATAGGTTTGGCACAAAAAAGTAGGATAATATTTGTAATATAATAATACATCTAATGTAATGTCGGGCTGCACGGTGGTGCAGTGGGTAGCACGTTCGCCTCACAGCAAGAAGGTCGCTGGTTCGAGCCTCGGCTGGGTCAGTTGGTGTTTCTGTGTGGAGTTTGCATGTTCTCCCCGTGTTGGCGTGGGTTTCCTCCGGGTGCTCCGGTTTCCCCCACAGTCCAAACACATGAGGTATAGGTGAATTGGGTAAGCTAAATTGCCGTAGTGTATGTGTGTGAATGAGTCTGTATGGATGTTTCCCAGTGAAGGGTTGCAGCTGGAAGGGCATCCGCTGTGTAAAACATATGCTGGATAAGTTGGCGGTTCATTCCGCTGTGGCGACCCCAGATTAATAAAGGGACTAAGCTGAAAAGAAAATTAATTAATGAATGAATGTCTTTTTTATTTTTTATTTTGTTGAATTTGTCAAAATGTTGTATTTTGTTTCATTCTTATTCTGTTTTAGTTTTTTGTTATTATTATTATTATTATTTTTAATTAGCTTTATTTTGAAAATTAAGAGCAGTGATGGGAATTACGGCGCTATAAATAAACAGCGTTACTAACGGCGATACTTTATTCAGTAACGAGTAATCAAATGAATTACTGTTTCCTCCGTTACATCGCCGTTACTGACAATAAAATGCACGTTACTATAAATGTGAACACTGAAGTGGTTTTCATGCGAGCAGCGTCTCTCTCTCTGTGTTCGGGGCTTGGGCGGGACACATAACCAACCAGTGTTGATGATTGGTGTGTCTGTGAACGTGGTGTAACTGAGAATGTGATGATTGGCTTAGATAGAGTACATTTCTATCGTTTGCCAATCAGAGGCAGAGTAGGGCGGGCGTTCACACACAAGCGCACGCACAGTCAGTCACACACACCAACGACCAGGAGTCAGAACGATGGCAAATCCAACAAGTTCAAAGAATGGAAATATAAGCACTACTTTTCCCTCATTGAGGTGAAAGGCAAGAATGTTTATGTATCTTGTAACTTCTGCCCAGGAAAAAAGAGTCTCTCTGCGTCGGCGACAAGTATTTCTAATCTAATGAAGCGCCTCACGTCGTCACATGCCACCACAAAACTAGTGGCTACGCTGGTGATAACGTGAGCTCTGCTACCAAAGAAGGAGACGAAGCCACGACGTCAAAGCAAATAAAACTTGATTTTTCTCCAGCGCAAACACTTATTACTCAGACAGAATTAAACTAAATAATGTCTAGATATATAGTTGAGGACATGCTGCCGTTGTCTCTCACATTGTCCCACAACAACATAAAAATTACTGTCGATTAGTGGTCAATATTTTATTGTAATTTTGAATTTTTTTAAAGTAACACAATAGTTATTTTCCTGGTAATTAGTTACTTTTATAATTATGTCACTCAGTTACTGACTTGTGAGAAGTAACTACTAAACTATAAATAATTACTCTAAAGAAATGTGACCAACACTGGTTAAGAGAAAAAAGTTTTTGCAAAATGCATTTTTAAATATATTTTCATTCTATTTCAGATTTTTTATTTTGTTGTATTTTTAATATAAATTATAGAATTATAAATTAACTAAAAAATAAATGATTTATGATTAAAGAAAATATAGCTCATATAGCCAGTCCCTCCAGGATAAAAAAAAAGAAGAAAGGTTTTTGTGGATTTGCAATAATATTTCTGTCTAATATAATAACTTGTATAATCTAATATAATGTGTTTCTTTCTATTTGTATTTTATTTTAATGAATTTGTCAAAGTACTGTATTTTGTTTTATTTTCATTCTATTTTAGTGGTTTTATTGCTTATTTTAATTAAATTTATTTTGATAAATACATGATTAGAAGAAGAAAATATTTTGATTTAGTAAATTTTTGAAAATATATTTCTATATAATGTTGATTTTAAAGTGGAAGATATAGAAAATGATTTTATTTATTTTGATGAACAAATTGAAAAAATATGATTTCGCTTTGCAAAATGCATTTTTTAAATATACTTTCATTCTATTTCAGACTTTATTTTATTTTATTTTATTTTAAAGCTTCTCTGTGTTGTCTCATTATATACCCAAATTCTTTTATCAAACACAGACCTGCAGCAAATTTTATTTTGTTTGAAGCATCTGTATACTTTCTATCTTGTCTTCTTAGTGCCCTGGTCTGAGGTCAATTTCTTGTGAATTATTTAATTTAATTTAATTTCTTCTGTGTTGTCTCACTATAGTTTTATTTTATTGATTTTTAATATAAATTATATTGTAATTATACCATACTAGCCAGTCTTTTTTTTTTTTGATTTTTGTGTATTTGTACAACACAAGTTTGGACAAAAGCATCTTTTTAGGTCGCAAATATCAAGAATAATCTCCCTGCAAAATCCTGGAAGTACTGATTAGCTTAAGCCTGCACATATTATTTCAACAATAATGATTCAGAAAACATCAAATTATCTGAAAGTGTTATCTAGAGTCCCTTAGCATGTCATTTGAGGCCAAAAATATGTGACTTTCTTTTATTTTCATTAATCTTACATACTTAAATGTCTTAAATACATTTAAATGTGTATATACAGTATATGTCATTTCTGTTTTCTGCGTGGTATTTTTAAGTTCCTCCTGATCAATCACTGTGTGCAGAATCTGTCCGAATATGCAAATGAAAGGACTCAAACATAATATTTGCGTAGAGCTGCTTCTCTTTTGGCAACAAAAGATTTGAGAACCTGTTATTATCAGGACGCTTTTCTTTGACAGGGCTTTGGGCTCTGCAATTTGCACCACATTTTATTGTGAAAGATCAATGAGTTGCGTTTAAAGTAGTGGCGCTTTTCTGAGGCCCCTCATCTGTTCCCCGTCCTGCTGAAGTAAACAGCTGCGCACAGGCTGAATAGGAAGCGTCCCACCACCGGATGCTCAGGTTCTTGTTCGCTTTATGCGTTTGTGTTGACTGTTGACTGCTTTCTGACTCTGGCAGATTTATAGATGCACATGTTTCCCATCAGATATGAGTGCATGAGTAACAAACTGTATGAAATGAAAGGGACAGTTCACACAAAAGTCAAAGTTTGATGGTAGATTACTCACGCTCAGGCCATTCCAGATGTAAATGACTCTTCGTATACGCTTGAACATGAATGATTTTTAGCTGAACCTGTGGTCCTTGTTTATTCATAAAATGCAAGTCAGCGGCTATCAGCACTTTGAGAGTCAAAAAAAACCAAAAAATATAAATGAACATCTTTGCTCTTTTATGATGGTCTTATGAAGTGAATCAATCAGTCTGTGGAAGAAACTGAACGTTATTTACAACACTGTTGCATATTATTATTTTTGTTGTTTCTTTAATTCATTAATTCATTAATTCATTTTCCTTCGTCTTAGAAACATCCATACACACTCATTCACACATACATGGCCAATTTAGTTTATTCAATTCACTTATAGCGAGTGAAATGCCAACTGACCCAGCCGAGGCTCAACCAGCGACCTTCTTGCTGTGAGGCGACAGCGCTACCCACTGCGCCACCGCGCCACCTATATTATTAATAATAATAATAATAATAATAATGGCGGTTCATTCCGTTGTGGCGCCCACTGATGAATAAAGGGGCTAAACCGAAGGAAAATGAATGAATTATAATAATACAACATTATTGCCTATTATTAATAAATATTATTTATTTATTACTAATATATATTATTATATTACAACATTATTGCTTATTTTTATTATTTTGGTTGAAACCTGATTAACTTAATAAATTAAGTGAAAGTAACATAAAAGCATTCGTTGTCATGACTTTTTGTTATATAATTTTTTTGTGTTTTTTTACACAATTATATTGCTGAAGCACCCAATAATGACATAAACAAACATGGATGTTTTACATATGTTAAAGTAAATAAACTCTTAACGCTGTTGTTTTTTTTCTCAAAAATGAGAAACAATAAAAACTTACATTTTTACTCCTTTATTCAAGTGTTTAGTTCATTTATGTGCTTTTGAGCCGTGAAAAGCCAATGAATATGATAAGATGTTAGATATATGATATGTTGAAATGATACGATATGAGATATTTGCAGAGTTTGTGGTTTAAAGGGGTCCTATAATGCAAAAATCACTTCTAATGGTAAAAATTTATTCATTTTATTTTTTATATTGATTTTGATCAACATTCTCCCTTTGTAAGTGTCATCAGAGGGGGAAAGCCCCGCCCATTAGTGACCGTCTCTTCCTCATTAGCATAGAACGTTAGTCTTGTTTTTGAATCTGCCACTATGCTGACACATGGTATTTGTAGCTCCGCCCTCTTTTCAAAAGAGCACAATTTCATTTAAATTTAAAGCGACAGTCACCAAAACGGCACAATTAGGATCAAAGCCTGAAAGGTTCCGTTTCAAAGTGTTATAAAACATTATCTGTGTGGTATTTTGAGCTGAAACTTCACATTCACACTCTAGAGACATCAGAGACTTATTTTACATCTTGTAAAATGGGGCATAATAGGTCCCCTTTAAATGTAATAACGCCATAAATTAGTGTTGTAAAGAATCTTAATATTTTGATAAGTATCAATACTGAAATATTTGAAATGATATAATCTTGCTTTTGGTTAGTTTCGAGACAGGCTTTGCTCTCTCGTGCTCTCTCACCAGAAGCAATGTGACGGTTTTCTTGCAGTGTCAAAAATGGGGTCAAATATTTATATTTTTCATGGTATTGTATCGAAGTTAGAAATTCCAGTATCGTGACAACACTACTATAAATATTCAGTTTCTTTCACAGGCTGATCATTTTGCTTTAAAAGACCTCAATGTATCATCAGAAGCTGCAGGTCTTTGTTTTGTCTTAGTTTACTCTCATTGGCTATCTGACCAGTGAGAGTAGCGTAGAGTATGGCATGGTAGAGTAGCGTAGAGTACGGTAGGGTAAGCTAGAGTACGATAGGGTAAGGTAGAGTACAGTACGGTACAGTAGGATTAAGTACAGTAGGGAAGAGTAGGGTAAAGTACAGTAGGGTATGGTAGAGTACGGTAGAGAAGGGTAGAGTAGCGTAGGGTAGAGTACAGTACAGTAGGGTAGAGTAGGATGAAGTACAGTAGGGTAGAGTATGGTAGAATACAGTAGGGTAGAGTAGGATGAAGTACAGTAGGGTAGAGTATGGCAGAGTACAGTAGGGTAGAGAAGGGTACAGTAGGGTAGAGTACAGTAGGGTAGAGTGCAATAGGTTGGGGTAGAGTACGGTAGAGAAGGGTAGAGTACAGTTGGGTAGAGTACAATAGGGTAGGGTAGAGTAGGGTAGAGTACAATAGGGTAGAGTACAGTAGAGTAGGGTAGAGTACAATAGGGTAGAGTACAGTAGGGTAGAGTAGAGTACAATAGAGTAGGGTAGGGTGCAATGAAATCTGCTGTAAATCAAAGAATCTGCCGTAGGAGTCTCCAAAAGAAAATAAGAAACTGTTAACATGGAATAATAGGGGCACTTTAACTTGTTTTCTATTAAAGAAGCCAAAGAAGCTGGTGTTAAAAAGCCAGCCAATTAGATTACAATCCTTGAGCCCATCACAGACTACAATGAGGACGTTGATAGAGCATGACTTGCATGTAAAGCTGACTTGTATGTAAATTGCAGCACATTTTCGTTTAATGTTTGAGATTGGCATCTCTCAGTCTTTTTTGACTGTTATATCATTTATAGCATAAAAAAATACTATATATTTTTGAATGCTATAAAATCTCCACCTATAATCACCTTGTAATGTCCTGGAAGTGTCCGATCTCCTCGTGTTTTTCTTCATTTGGCAATCTCAGAATGACACAGTCGCTTTGGTATCACAGCAGTATTTTGGTGTGTATTTTCGCAGAGCTATAAATAAACGTCTCATCTCAGCAGTGAGCACTAAACAGGGCATGATGGTGATAACCTTTCATTAATTTGGGGTTTCCTCTATTATTGTTAGCGGAGACCAGGTGTAGCGCCGCTCGGACTGTAATTGCGAGTGAGCTACTTAAACGAAGACCACAGCGGTAATAAACCAAATTGCACAATAAATCCTTCCCAGATGGCCTGCAAAACATTTCACACCGCTCTGTCAGAGAGTGTGTGTATGTGTGGTGTGTGTGACAGAAGACATGGATGAAGTTACATTTTTACACCTCACACACTCTCTCGGGTGTCTGTCACTTAGCGCCTCGTGATTTACGATGTCTCTGCTCAGTTTGACGCCAGAAAGAGTTAAAAACGACATTATTTAATGCTTTGAGTGTACATTTATTTAATGTATTAAAGAAATACTTCTAAATTCCTGTATGAGGCTCTAGCAGAATCAAGATCAAGTGTTGGATTCCAAGAGAATGCATGAACTGATTATATGTGTCCCTTCAATGCACTGAAAGTTGCTTTAAATAAAAGCATCTGCTGAATGCATAATAGTGTAAATAGTGCAAAATTAGGTTCAGTTATATTCATGTGTTTATGAACTAATGCATAAATCATCATGATCTGTGCATTGCATTGTAGGTGGAAAGAGATGGTTTGTTCACTAAATCAATGGTAGATTTTGTAGATTTGTTCTAGTAGTATAAAAAGTAAAGCGCAATTGAAATAGTACAGTGGAACAAACTATATAACCCTGCTGTCATATGTCATCTGTCCAGTCAAACGCATCCAATCTAACTTGTTTTTGGGCAGTAAATTATTGCTGAAATTAATCCAAAATAACAAAAGGTATGAAACAACATGCAAATTGTGATTATTTCAAGTCCAATAAGCTTGTACAAAATCTATTTTTGTACACAAACACGGGTATTTTCAAGTTATATTCTCTTTTTTTTTCTTCCTCTTTTTACTCCGTTTATAAAAATAGCTGTGTATTTGTCGACCTGGTCTTAACAATTTGGCACATCAGTTGCTACCGGTTTTTTTATGGTCATAAACATACAGACCGTTACTGTTTATGGTTTTTGTAACCAATAAAGCAATTTATTTCTTATCTCTACAGTAAAAAAACAAACATATTGCACATAAACCATCCAGATCTACACTCACTGGCCACTTTATTAGGTTCACCTTACTAGTACCGGGTTGGACCCCCTTTTGCCTTCAGAACTGCCTTAATCCTTCATAACATAGATTCACCATTTTACTGGAAATATTCCTCAGAGATTTTGGTCCATATTGACATAATAGCATCACGCAGTTGCTGCAGATTTGTCGGCTGCACATCCATGATGCCAATCTCCCGTTCCACCACATCCCAAAGGTGCTCTATTGGATTGAGATCTGGTGACTGTGGAGGCCATTTGAGTAGTCAACTCATTTTCATGTTCAAGAAACCAGTCTGAGATGGTTCGCGCTTTATGATATGGCACCGTTACCCTGCTGGAAGTAGCCATCAGAAGATGGGTACACTGTGGTCATAAAGGGATGAACATGGTCAGCAACAATACTCAGGTAGGCTGTGGCATTGACACGATGCTCAATACTAATGGGCCTAAAGTGTGCCAAGAAAATATCCCCCACACCATTACACCATCACCAGCAGCCTGAACCATTGATACAAGGCAGGATGGATCCATGCTTTCATGTTGTTGATGCCAAATTCTGACCCCAGGACTCATCAGACCAGACAACGTTTTTCCAATCTTCTATTGACCAATTTTGGTGAGCCTGTGCGAATTGTAGCCTCAGTTTCCTGTTCTTAGCTGACAGGAGTGGCACCCGGTGTGGTCTTCTGCTGCTGTAGCCCATCCGGCTCAAGGTTGGACGTGTTGTGCGTTCAGAGATGCTCTTCTGCAGACCTCGGTTGTAACGAGTGGTTATTTGAGTTACTGTTGCCTTTCTATCAGCTGGAACCAGTCTGGCCATTCTCCTCTGACCTCTGGCATCAACAAAGCATTTGCGCCCACAGAACTGCCGCTCTGGATATTTTCTCTTTTTCTGATCATTCTCTGTAAACCCTAGAGATGGTTGTGCGTGAAAATCCCAGTAGATCAGCAGTTTCTGAAATACTCAGACCAGCCCGTCTGGCACCAACCACCATGCCACGTTCAAAATCACTTAAATCACCTTTCTTCCCCATTCTGATGCTCGGTTTGAACTGCAGCAGATCGTCTTGACCATGTCTACATGCCTGAATGCATTGAGTTGCTGTCATGTGATTGGCTGATTAGAAATCTGCGTTAACGAGCAGTTGGACAGGTGTTCATAATACAGTGGCCAGTGAGTGTATATGTACAGTATACAACTTTTATAATTTTTCTTATTTACTTATTGTTTATATATATATTTGTTTGAAAACATTTTAAAATTCTGTCCAAACTAAAATAAAAAACACTTTCTCCAGAAGAAAAATACAGGAGGAAATACTATGAATAATTTAATTATTTGTTAAACAGCACTTGGGAAATATTTGAAAAAGATTTCAAATTTCACAGCAGGGCTAATATTTTAGTCTTCCACTGTATATTTCCTTTATTTTAATGTAAGAAATGTAAAACTCTCCAAACAACATTTGCTTTGCACTATGCATGCTGGCTGACGGGAAGTTCAAAGCATCAAAATGAAGTTTGATATCTAATCTGGAATCAGTGTGTTTGAGGAAAGCTTGAGTGTGCAGTGTTTGCTGTGGCTGGAGTTGAGTGTGTGACTGTGACTCAGCAGAATTCACAGTGATGTCACCGTCTGCTGATGAAACAACAGAAGGACTTTGTCTCTGAGGTATCAGGAATAATGACTGACTCTGAGTCTGTGTTTAGTGGAGCATCTTCTATTGTCTGCCATACAGGCATGTTTATGTGATCCTTACAGTGACCTCTAGTGCTCGACACCATACTGTATGTGAGATACTGCTGTTTTACCTCTAGAACAGCATGCGTCATTCGTGATCTCCAGCACTTTAACATGACAGAAAGGATTATGTTGTAATTGTAAACTGTAAAATGTGCTTACATGCAATTGTTGCTTAAAATGTAAATTTATTTATAGATTTTTTTGATGTGTCCTTGTTACACATTCCATGCACTTACTATAGTGATTACAATCATAATAATAATAATTGTTATTACAAACGTGATTATGCATAATTACATTAACTAATTCTAAACATAACCCTCATTCTAATGCTAACCATATAGTAAATTCATACATGTTAAATGTCCTTGTTACTGTGAACGGTTAATCAAAATACCGTTAAAAGAACAGTTAATCAAAATAAGTTTTGATGGAATAGATGTATGCTAATATTTTAAAGCAAATAAAACCAATATGTTACAATTTTAGGTAACTATTTTATTCAGTGTTTAGGGAGTATAATTGGGGCAATATCATTTTGTAATTGGCAAAAAATGTTTTTTGCTCCTTTTATATCACAACGTTATTAAATACGTATGTTTTTAGAATCATGTTTATTTGTCCCAGTTTAGCAAAAAAAATAAAAATATTATATATATATATATATTAGGTTAGACTATAAACTTTCAATTGCAAGAAAATAAAGATTAACATAAAGAACCTAAAGAATTCAAATATTCAGAAAATACAATTCAGACATACAACTTGGAGAACTGTGTAAGTTGCAACTGGACTAGAAAGTATATAAAGTTGATATTCTGAGGGGAAAAAAGTCATTGCTTTAAGAGGGAAATAACTGAATTGCGATATAACGAGATAACCAAGCAACCATAGGACCAACCAACCAAGCAACCATAGGACCAACCAAGCAACCAACCAACCAACAAACCAACCAACCAACAAACCATAGGACCAACCATAGCACCAACCATAAGACCAACCAAGCAAGCAAACAAGCAACCAAGCAGCCAAGCAAGCAAGCACCCAACCAACCAACCATAGGACCAACCAACCAACCATAGGACCAACCAACCAACCAGCCAACCATAGGACCAACCAAACTACCAACCAACCAAACAACCAACCATAGGACCAACCAAACAACCAACCAACCATAGGACCAA
>CAIGQV010017386.1:28909520-28930983 GCA_903798115.1 Danio jaintianensis
GCAAAGCTCTCGATTTACCGGTCTGTCTACGTTCCTACTCTCACCTATGGTCATGAGCTTTGGGTCATGACCGAAAGGACAAGATCTCGGATACAAGCGACCGAAATGAGTTTCCTTTGCAGGGTGGCAGGGCGCACCCTTATAGATAGGGTGAGGAGCTCTGTCACCCGGGAGGAGCTCGGAGTAGAGCCGCTGCTCCTCCACATCGAGAGAAGTCAGCTGAGGTGGCTCGGGCATCTGTTTCGGATGCCTCCTGGACGCCTACCTAGGGAGGTGTTCCAGGCATGTCCCACCGGGAGGAGGCCTCGGGGAAGACCCAGGACACGCTGGAGGGACTATGTCTCTCGGCTGGCCTGGGAACGCCTCGGGATCCCCCCGGAGGAGCTGGAGGAAGTGTCTGGGGAGAGGGAAGTCTGGGGTTCTCTCCTTAGACTGCTGCCCCCGCGACCCGGCCCCGGAAAAGCGGATGAAAATGAATGAATGAATGAATGTTTTGTTTTTGTGTTTTGTTTTTGTTTTTGTTTTTTTGTGTTTTGTTTTTGTGTTTTGTTTTTGTTTTTTTGTGTTTTGTTTTGTTGTTTTGTTTTTGTGTTTTGTTTTTGTTTCATAGTTTTGTTTTTGTTTTGTTATTTTGTTTTTTGTTTTGTTTTGTGTTTTTTTTTTTTTTTTTTTTTGACTTTGATTTTGGTTTGGTTTTGTTCTTTCTCAGCATTTTTTTAAAGGTCCCGTGAAGATTAAAATAAAGTTTTTTTGCATGTTAGTATCAGTATTGTGACTTTTTAGGTTTCTATAAACTAGTGCGCACCAGAACCGTGACAAACGTCGCATTTAGGAGATATAAAACAGTTAGTATCTGACATGCCCTGCCCCATTCAAGACACTTCACATTTGCTTTTCATTTGATGCGCTTGCGCTCAACCGCTCTCACTGGCAGAGCTGTGATTAAAATAAAACACTATTGGCTGTTTTATAAAAAGGGGAGGGACTACACTATGTCCCGCCCTCACTTCAGATTACGTCAAACATTGAATGAAAATGCTCATTTCAAAGCACTTCATGAGACCTTTAAAAGAAAACAAGTAGGGTATTTCCAGCTGTTAATCAAACCATCATTGGCTCCTCCCTCCTCATCTTGTTGACACTCAGATTCACTCTGCTGTTTTTTTTTTTCTTCATAAACAATAATGTGGAGATGAGTAAAAACAGTCTGGCTCTTATGAATGCCTCTGCTGTTTGATAAGTCAGGCATCTGAGAAATGGTAAAACAGTCCTTCAGTACCGCAGTAAACAGCGGCTGGAAAAAGCCCACAGTGTTCATCAGTGTCTGAAACAACCGGCTCTGATCAACCTGTAAAATTACTGCAATTACTCAAATTCATTTGAAAGTCCGCAGAAGACAGTTTTGCAAGCCAGGGATTGCAAACGGCATGGAAAAAAGCTCGTTTTAAGCCTGAGAAGAGCCGTACTGTGAGACTTTTAAGGGATTTTCTTTTTCCTTTTTGGGCCAAATTCAATCAAAACTTTATTTAAAATGTGTTTGAATGGGAAGCATTATTAAGGGGGAAAAATATGGTGTTTAAAATGTGTTTTTGTTTAGAGTGAATCTCAATATGCGACGGCTTTACAAAAAGGACACATTATTTAAAGAAATAGTCGTTGTTTAAAATCATTATTTATTATTAGTATTTTTAATGGTTTATAATTTCATTAAAATCTTCATTTTAAGTTGTCTACATTCATTCATTCATTTTCCTTCGGCTTAGTCTCTTATTTATCAGAGGTCGCCACAGCGGAATGAACCGCCAACTATTCCAGCGTATGTTTTACGCAGCGGATGCCCTTCCAGCTGCAACCCAGTACTGGGAAACACCCATACACTCTCACATGCACACACACACTACGGCCAATTTCGTTTATTCAATTCACCTATAGTGCATGTGTTTGGACTGTGGGGAAAACCGGAGAGAACATACAAACTCCACACAGAAATGCCAACTGACTCAGCCGGGACTCGAACCAGCAACCTTCTTGCTGTGAGGCGACAGTTCTGTCTGTCTGTATCTGTCTGTGTGTGTGTGTGTGTGTGTGTGTGTGCGTGTGCGTGCGTGTGTGTGTATCTGTCTCTGTGTGTGTGTGGTCTCTCTGCTCTCCTCCACAAGTAAATATATTTGTGAGCAGTGAGTGTTTACATTTGGCCAGATCGGCTGAAGGTGGATGAAGTTTTTAGCTTTTGATGAAGAATATGATCTTTTTCTCTCCTGGATGTGTTTCAATCGTCTGCTTCAGTGGAAGTTCAATGGAGATTTCAAGAGTCCTTCAGTCACTTTACCAACAAGAGCTCTTTATTCACAGCAGTGCACTATTAAAGTCAGATTATATTTATAGAGAGAGAGAGAGAGAGTGCACGTCAAAGCATGGTCATTTCTTGGAGCAAAACGAATAAAATGTGTGATGGCATTATGGTTTATATCACCAAACGTTGTCAGGATATTCAGAATAAGGATCACACGTTAAAAGTCTCTATTGAAGGATCACAGTTTGTCCCCAAAATACACATTCATTATCATTTTAAATCATTATACTTTGCCACTGTCTTTCAAACCACTTGATTTGACCTGTTTTTTATTTACTTCACTTAATCTGCTTAAATTCTTTCGTTCTATTTTTGCATTGCTACACTCATAAAACATAATACTAATGTATAAAAGTACATTTAGTTTATTTAATATGCGTTTTTGTTTAGGTTTTTATTTTTATTTTCTTATTTTAATTTTTAATTTAATTTAATTTATTTTTAAATTAAATTAAATTTTATTTTATTTTTATATTTTATTTTATATTTTATTTAATTTTTATATTTTATTTTAATTTGATTTATTTTTATATTTTATTAAATTTTTATATTTTATTAAATTTTTATTTTATTTTTATATTTTATTTTATTTTAATTTGATTTATTTTTATATTTTATTTTATTTTTATATTCTATTTTATTTTTATATTTTATTTTATTTTAATTTGATTTATTTTTATATTTTATTTTATTTTTATATTTTATTTTATTTTTATATTCTATTTTATTTTTATATTCTATTTAATTAAATTTATTTTATTTCCAGGGTTCTCTGAAATGTTCAAACCTTTTTGTCCCATTACATTTCACAATACCTTGCAACATTTATTTAATCATTTATTTATTTTAGTAATTCACTGCTAAATTCGATTTTACTAGATTTTACCTATTTTTTTATTTACTTCACATTCTAAATTAAATTCATGACCAGTTATCATTGGATCATTGGAAGTACATTTTTATTTTATATGCATTTTAGTTCAGGTTTTGGTTTTTAATTTAATTTAATTTTTTATTTTATTTTATTTTATTTACTTCACTTTTTCCTATATTTAAATTCAAGACCAATTATCATTGGATTCTTTCACTCTATTTGCATTGCTACACTCATAAAACATGTACAAAACATATATAATATTAATATATTATTAAAACATGATTTTATTTTATATGCACTTTTGTTATGGTTTTATTTTTTCACTTTATTTTTGCATTGCTACATTGCTAAAACATGTCTAAAACCTATTTTATTTATTTATTTGTTTTTATTTTTGTTTAGGTAATTTCTCTGAAATTTGTTTTGTCCCACTACATTTCATAATACCTTGCAGCAATTATTTAATAATTTATTTGAGTAATTCACATTGATGTTTCCTCATCTCAAGTATGCAGTGGAACAAATGAGCAACTGTAAAATTATATAAATCATTATGCATATAAAATAAACTGCATTTTATGTTATGTAAAACATGCTTATTTTAAATTGTTTTCATGTTTTTTTGTTTTTCCGCTGAGATATTTTTGGTACCTGCTCTTTAATGTTGTGTATTTTATTATTTCTGAACCGCCTTACATTTCTGATTTGGTACACGTTGCCATGTTGCTACACATTTTAACACTTATTTTTCACATTGTACTTTACTCTCATAATCAAGTGTATGTTAAGCAATGTTGGGCACGTTCCTTTAAAAGAGTAATTAGTTATAGTTTACTAGTTACTTCTCACAAATAGTAACTGAGTTACATAATAATAAAAGTAACTAATTACCAGGGAAAGTAACTATTGCGTTACTTTAAAAAATCTAATTTGTCAAATGACTATAAAATAAATATAAAACATCCACTCATCGACACTATTTTAATGTTGTTGTGGGACAATATGAGAGACAACGGCAGCATGTCCTCAACTATATATCTGGATATTATTTAGTTTAATTCTGTCTGAGTAATAAGTGTTTGCGCTGGAGAAAAATCAAGTTTTATTTGCTTTGACGTCGTGGCTTCGTCTCCTCCTTTGGTAGCAGAGCTTACGTTATCACCAGCGTAGCCACTAATTTTGTGGCGGCATGTGACGACGTGAGGCGCTTCATTAGATTAGAATTACTTGTCACTGACGCAGAGAGACTCTTTTTTCCTGGGCATAAGTTGCACGATACAGAAACATTCTTGCCTTTCACCTCACCGAGGGAAAAGTAGTGCTTATATTTCCAGTTTGCAAACGTGACCTTTGAACTTGTTGGATTTGCCATCGTTCTGACTCCTGGTCGTTGGTGTGTGTGACTGACTGTGTGTGTGCGTGCTTGTGTGTGAACAGCCGCCCTACTCTGCCTCTGATTGGCAAACGATGGAAATGTACTCTATCCAAACCAATCATCATGTTCTCAGTTACACCACGTTCACAGACACACCAGTCATCATCACTGGTTGGTTATGTGTCCCGCCCCAGCCCCGAACACACACACACACACACACACACACACACACACACACACACACACACCTCAGAGAAAGAGAGGTCCTATGGCTGAGAGAGACGCTGCTCACATGAAAACCGCTTCAGTGTTCTCAATTATAGTAACGCACATTTTACTGTCAGTAATGGTAACCACGTTGTAACGGAGGAAACAGTAATTAATTTGATTACTCGTTACTGAAAAAGTATCGCCGTTAGTAACTG
Source organism: Danio jaintianensis (assembly GCA_903798115.1). Taxonomy (NCBI): domain Eukaryota; kingdom Metazoa; phylum Chordata; class Actinopteri; order Cypriniformes; family Danionidae; genus Danio; species Danio jaintianensis. The sequence continues at coordinate 28,914,551 of CAIGQV010017386.1, forward strand.
TTTATTTATACCGCCCTAAGCCACTTTTTTTTAACAGAGTAAACCTCAAGTAATAAAATCTCACTCTTTTCGTGTGAGTTTTGTTTCTTCTTCTATACGTCACATGTCATTAGTTGTGGATGTGTGTATTAAACAGTACATTTCACATACACTTCCAAAAGCAATTTAACACAGAATAGCGTTGTTAAACTCAATCCTCCATCCTTTTGTAAGGAAAGCTTTAAAAATATTAGTAAGTTAAAACTGCGCTCCTTCCCTGAGACTTCGCATAATTGTAGCGTATTCATGGATATGTTGATTTACATAAGAACAGCTATCATTTCCAGCATGATGGATGTGCTGTTTCTCCTCGTCTGGCAACAAAGTCAAATTATAGCACTTCAGCAGACAGATTTCATTACAGATTTTTTAGTCTTTCTCCAGTTCAAAGATTTAGTTGCGTATGATTTAGACATTATTTTCATGCACTGGCTGATAAAAAGGTCAAAATGATTATGTGTCTTTAATCTGTACATTAAACCAATACAACAGAAAAACACACTTCAACGGGTCATTCATCTTATTTTCATCTGATATTTTCATATATCCAGAGTTCCAGGCTATTGTCATGAGGTATTTTACTTGGCAATCAGCAGCAATATACAGTTGTTGTTGTTGATTTTAAGGTAGTGTTTGTATTATTTTAAAGCATTATGAATCATTTATTAAGTGTCAGGTATGAAGAATTAGTCATCAATTTCGATAAATTTGATTTGATTTTGACGTTTGCTTTGTATTAATGTATTGGTAAAGGTTGAAATTAACATCAGAGACGTTTTAATAAATGCTTTCAAGTTAAACCATATTGAAAAATCTGAAATATTTCTTTGGGAACTATACAAATATATATGTATATATATATATATATGTATATATATATATATATGTATGTATATATATATATATGTATGTATATATATATATATATATATATATGTGTATATGTATATATGTATATGTGTATATGTGTATATGTATATATGTATATGTGTATATGTATATGTGTATATGTGTATATGTATATGTGTATATGTGTATGTGTATATGTGTGTTTATGTGTATGTGTATATGTGTGTATATGTGTATGTGTATATGTGTATATATATAAATGTGTATATGTGTATATATATATATATATATGTGTATATGTATATATATATATGTATATGTGTATATGTATATGTGTATATGTGTATATATATATATATATATATATATATATAATTAAAAATGGTTTATTATTATAAATATGATGAAAATGACAAAAATGTTTTTTAAGAAAACTAAGAAACACACCTCTATGAAATGATTCATCCTATTTTCCTCCTATTAAAATTATAATTAATACAATCCTATTAAAATAATAATAATATAATAATAATAATAATTTATTATTATTATTATTATTATTATTATTATTATTATTATTATTATTAATGTTACTAAATGTTACTACTACTACTACTAATAATTATTATTATATATTTGTTTCTTGAAATAATAATAATAATAATAATAAAATTGTTATTATTGTTAATAAAATTTAATAATATTAATGAAAATAATATGTATATAATTTTATATATACGTTATATACATTTTATATATATGTATATAATGTATATAATAATATTATTTTTATTATTATTATTAACGCTACTACTACTAATAATTATTATTATTATAATTGTTTCCTGAAATATTATAAATATTATTATTATTATTATTATTATTATTATTATTATTATTAATAAAATATAATAATAATATGTATATAATTTATTATTGCTGTTTTTGTTGTTGTTGTTAATAAAATGTAATAATAATAATATTAATGATAATAATATGTATATAATTTATTATTATTGTTATTATTATTATTATTATTATTATTATTATTACCACCACTACTACTACTACTAATAATGATAATTATATTATTGTTTCCTGAAATAATAGTATTATTATTATTATCATTATTATTATTATTAATAATAATAAAATATAATAATAATGATTATAATATTTCAGGAAACAATTATATAATAATTATTAATATAATAATTATAAAAATATAATAAATATATAATTATAATAAATATAATAAGTTCCTGAAATATTATTATTATTATTATTATTATTATTATTATTATTGTTGTTGTTGTTGTTGTTGTTGTTATTATTAATATTAACGCTACTAATAATAGTAATGTAATTGTTTCCTGAAATGAAAATATTATTATTGTTAGTTATTAAAATATAATAATGATAATAATAATAATAATAATAATTCATATTATTAATATTTATTAAAATAATAATAATAATAATAATAATAGTTATTAAAATAATAATAATTATTATTAATATTATTGTTGTTGTTGCTATTGTAATATATCAGGAAACAGAAATATGTATAATTTAAAATGGTTTATTATTATAAATATGATGAAAATGAGAGAAATTATAGTATCTTTGATCTTTAAATGAAACCAAGAAAACAGAAAACAACTGCAGTGATTCATCCTGTTTTGATCTGAATGTTTTTCATATTCAGAGCAGCACATCACATGGTATTTTGCTGCGGCCGGATCATGTTTATCTGTGTTTTGATGCGTTTCTCTGTGTTTACATCACACACAAGGACGTTTGCTGCTTTATTTGAGTGTTCAGAACAGAAACAGCAAAGTTCAAAATTATTGCTAAAAAAACTATTGATGCTCAAAAATGACTCCTGTGCTCAAAATAAACCCTTATCGCTTTTCTCAAGGTTTGTGTGTGTGATTATAATAGCCTCTCCTGTCTGCAGTTGTGAGTCTCTGATTGTGTGTTTGTGCGTGTGTGTGCGTGCGTGTGTGTGTGCGTGCGTGCGTGTGTGCGTGCGCGTGTGTGTGTTTCAGCTTCATCAGGCTGCAGAAGTGGCTCTCCTGAGAGGAGCTCGGGTCATTTCACCAGAGGAGATAATCTTCCTGATGAGGAAAGACAAGGTAAACGCACACAAACATGAGACGCAGCACAAATCATCAGCTGTGGACTACTGCTCTGCTCATTTAACAGTTTTACTGCTGTATTTTACGCTCACAGATTAAAAACTAGAATCAGAGCTGGACAATATAAGAAAACATCTTGATATACAGTTGAAGTTAAAATTATTCGCCCTCCTGTGAATTTTTGTTTCTTTTTCAAATATTTCCCAAATGATGTTTAACAGAGCAAGGAATTTTTCACAGTATTTCCTATAATATTTCTTCTGAAGAAAGTCTTGGTCACAGTTTATTTTGATGGTCCGTTTGTTGAATTTAAGTTACATTGCATCTACATGCCAACTAATTCTCATTACATTATAAGTAGACTGTTAGGTTGGGGTTAGTGTAAGTTGACATGTACTTCTATAAGTTTCTTATAGTCAGTTAAATGTCTGTTGAAGGAGCAGTATCAGCAGATATTAAGCAGACAGTCTACTAATACTCAAATGGACCATCAAAATAAAGTGTTACCAAAGTCTTATTTGTTTTATTTTGGCTAGAATAAAAGCAGTTATTAAGGTCAATATTATTAGCCCCCTTAAGCAATATATCATTTTTGATTGTCTACAGAACAAACCACTGTTATACAATGACTTACCTAATTACCCTAACCTTAACCTAATTAACTTAGTGAAGCCTTTAAATGTAATTTTAAGCTGAATACTAGTATCTTGAAAAAAATCTAGTCAAATATTATGTGCTGTCATCATGGCAAAGAGAAAAGAAATCAGTTATTAGAAATGAGTTATTAAAACTATTATGTTCAGAAATGTGTTAAACAGAAATTGGGGGAAATAAGTATACAGGGAGGCTAATAAATGAGAAGGGCTAATAATTCTGACTTCAACTGTATTTGTTGAGTTTTGATGTGAAATTTTTGCTATTTTGCTAGCGCACATTGTTAATTATTTTGTATCCGAACATCATGAAAATGACTCCCTTTTAACAATGGGATAAAATGGAAATATTTTTGAACTCGCTCTTGATTCTCAAGTTATCGTATTATAATTTCATATATGCAGTGTTTTGCTTACAAGTACTTTTATTCGAATACGAGATTTAACCATTTTCTCTCATCAGCAGCGTTAGAAGTGGTATGATAAATTGTGTTTCTGAATAATATGACCAAGTGAAAGCATATGTAATTTAAAGAGAAGAGGGCCCAGAATTGAGCCCTGAGGTACACCATACTGCATATGAGCATGGGAAACATACTTATTGAAAATATCTGCCCTTGTATCTGAAGATCATGAAAATGGCTCCCTTTTAACAGTGGCATAAAATAGAAATATTTCTGTAAGAGAACTCGCTCTTGATTTTTCTAATCAGTTATTAGAAATGAGTTATTAAAACTATTATGTTCAGAAATTGGGGGAAATAAGTATACAGGGAGGCTAATAATTCAGAAGGGCTAATAATTCTGACTTCAACTGTATTTGTTGAGTTTTGATGTGAAATTTTTGCTATTTTACTAGCGCACCTTGTTATTATTTAGGTGAACAATTAATCTGTTCAAGATAATTCGCTGAAAAAAAATGTTTTGGTAATCTTCAATCAAAGTCTGAGCATCTGTTTCTGTGTTTGGATTGGCTCCTTCTCTGATGATGTCAGATTGACGCTTCAGCCACAATATACAGACACAATATGAGGGAACGATGTGCAAAAAGAAAGCCCCACCCCTACTCAATATTCGGTTTCAGATTGAAGTACATCAACATACTGAAATAAAAGTAACTTCTGGTTCACACAAACTTTAAGGGTGCTTTCACACTAGCACTTATGGTCCGCACCCGGGTTCATTTGACGTCAGAATACGGTACGTTTAGCTAGTGTGAATGTGTCTTCTGAACTCAGGTGCGCACCCACGAACCGTACCCGAGTCCGCCTGAAAGAGGTGGTCTGGGGTACGGTTTACGTAAACTCTGGTCCGGTTTACTTCTAGTAGGAATGCAATCGTACCAAATAACTGAAGTGAACCGCCAACAGTACAACAAACTATCGTTTTCATAATGTTCATTCGTGTGTGTGTGCGTAAATATGTGCGTGCGTGTCTCTGTGTATCACGTACTGTACCTTGGTGACAAGCAGGACTGAGCCAGGGCAAGCACAGTGATAATGTCTGCTTGTCTCCTCCAAAAACAGCTTCTGCAGACACTGTGTGATGTTCTGAACGTTTATAATATTTTTGCGGCAGATAGTCGCTTTCTGTATGTCCAAAACCAAAAGATTCAGTAAAAGCAGAATGACCGCGATGTGCACAGAGATACACAAAACAGCAGCTCGATTGCGCAAGCATACCGGGGTTCAGAAGGAAAAAAGACAGTGTGAACACAAACCAGCCGAGAAGGTGGCAAGGGGGGACAATCGAACTTGGGTATGGTCCAGGCAATTGAACCAAGTGTGAAAGCACCCTAAGAATCTAAATGAGCAAACTGCTATATCCATCATATATTTCTAAATAAAATGCTACAGTATATCCATCACTAAAAATAATTTCTTGTATGTTTTTAGATTATTTAAACATCTCAACATCTTCAAGCCTTTTTTTATTTATTTATTCCATCAGAAAAAAATAAGCCGACTCTTCAAGTACATGCAGTTCAGAGACTACAAATCTAAAGTTCTGAAAACCATCGATGACGAAGACCTGCTGGATTCAGGTATGATATGTGTGCTACTTTTCAACATCTCTGATTTGTACAAGTCTGACTTTTTCATAACAAAAGACATGAACATGAAATGTTTTGTCATTATGTCACACCAGTGATTCAATGATCCATTTATGAGGACAGTCACTTGTTTCTAAATGAATCGACCGTTTGAACGAATCATTTGAATGAATGTTTCAGACAGACTTGATGGTTTTAATGTCATATTTATTTATCCAGAACAGACCTAAATCAGCCAAACTAGCACAATAGCATACTTGGCAACATATTGTTTAATTATTGCTATACTATTGGGTTGAATGCTTGAATCTGATTGGCTGATGAACATTCTAAGGTGTGCAGTTATTTTCAGATAAACTCACAGCTAAAGTTGTTCCAGTTTTGCGCTCATTACAGTTCCATATTACTACCTGAATGATTTCAGTTATTTCACAGTAGTCACAAATCACATCAAAACACAACAGAAGGCTTTGGATGAGATGTGTAAGAAACCTGACAAATGGCCTGAAGAACAACATTTGAGCAGTGTCTTTAGGTGTGCAGTGGGAGCTGTGGTATGGGTGGAATAATTAGTTTAGTTGATTAATTTATAAAGCATATTTTAAAAGTGCTGTACAGAGATGTTAAAACAAAATAAGAACAAAACTAAATAAAACAAAATTAACACATTGAATAAAAAAAAACTTTAGAGACATGTTAAATTGTAAAACGCTTTTAATCATAACAGAAGTAATGTAGATTTAATTTCAATTCAATTCAGTTCAATTGATGACATGAGTTTTTAGAGAAAAGTTGATTTTATTTAAAAGTTTAAACAGAAGGGATCTAATATTGAGATGGATGCTGTTCCAGAGTCTGAGAGCACCCACTGAGAAAGCCTGGTCATCTTTAGTTTTATTACACATGCGAAGACCAGGGAAAAGCAGCTGATCTTGGAGCATTATAAGGAACAAGAAGATTTTTTTGACAAGAAATTAGAGCAGAGTATTATCGGCATAGAAGTAAGTGGTATGATAAATTGTGTTTCTGAGTAATATGACCAAGTGGTAGCATATGTAATGCAAACAAAAAAGAACCCAGAATTGAGCCCTGAGGTACACCATACTGCATATGAGCATGGGAAACGTACTTATTGAAAATATCTGCTCTTGTGTCCGAACATCCCTTTTAACAATGGGATCAAATGAAAACATTTCGAAAAGAGAACTCGCTCTTGATTCTCAAGTTATTATATTATAATTTCATATATACAGTGCTTACAAGTACGTTTATTCAAATATGAGATTTAACCATTTTCCCTCATCAGCAGCATTGTAAGTGGTATGATAAATTGTGTTTCTGAATAATATGACCAAGTATAAGCATATATAATGCAAACAGAAGAGGACCCAGAATTGAGCCCTGAGGTACGCCGTTCTATATAGGAGCATGGGAAACCTACATAATGAAAATATCAGAACATCATGAAAATGAATCCCTTTTAACAATGGGATAAAATGGAAACATTTCTGAAAGAGAACTCGGTCCTGATTCCCAAGTTATTGTATTATAATTTTGTATACGCATTGTTTTGCTTACAAGTTCTTTTTTTTTTATTCGTATACAAGATTTAACCACTTTCCCTCATCAGCAGCGTTTTACCATTTAGTCTTTACTTTAAATGACCAAGCGGTGCGTAACGAGCAGGGCAATTTTGCACGCCACAGTCAATCAGCGCGAGTCATTAACCAGAATGCAGACAGAAGCTTTGGCATCAGTCCTCTTTGAACAGCACTCGCCCTCATCAATATCAGCAGAAAACCAGCGCCATGTAATGTCATGCGGAGGATCATTAGGACTCTTGCTCCTCATCTAGAGTGAAACCTGAGAGATGGAGAAACACTGGAGTCTCCGAGTCTGATGCTTTTCCTTCTCTTTAATGTGTTGCTGTGGAAGTTCGGTGACCCCGTCCGTGACGCTTGCAAGCGGGAGATCATTGTTCTCCGACTATTATCTGCATTATTGCATACGATATAACATATAAGAGTGGAATTGTTTCATTGTGAGCAGGGTAGCGTGGTTTTTCTCTGGTGTGGTGCGTTCGGAGGGTTGCAATGTAGAGTTTTGATTCCTTTTTATGCAGTGTTCGTGCGGTGACCCCTGAAAACAAAAGTAAACTGCAAATGAAGAACTTCTGTTCAACCGCTATTGTCTCTTTTCGAGGTCGCTCAGCAGATTTTGGGTCAGATATAGAGTAGTGTAGCATGAGATTGTCATGGTGAGGCCGCTTTTATTTTCTGATTTTGTGTTCTTGCATGGTTTTATTGTTAGCGATTCATTAGTGCATGTTAAAACTGGTTTCTCTTCTAAAATGATTTGCCTTTTATTTTCCATATAGAGATGGTTAGCACCATATGGAGTCTTTTTTTGCATTAAAGGGATTGTTCAACATACAATGACAATTCTGTCATCGTTTACTCACTTGTTCAAAACCCATTTAAGTTTCTTTCTTCTGTTGAACACAAAAGAAGATATTTTGAACAATGCTAGTAGATGAAACCCATTGACTTCCATAGTCTTTCTATTTCCTACTATATAAGTCAATGGGTGGCAGCAACCAGCATTTTTCACAATATCTTCATTTGTGTTTATTAGAGATTAAAGAAACTCATAAAAGTTTAAAACCACACAAGGGAGAGTAAATGATATGGTCATTTTCATTTTTGGGTGAACTGTCCCTTTAAGATCATTTTTACAAATACAAGTAGGTAAAAGTAATAAATTGCAAGAAGTTAGAAAAGTGGGTTACAGTGTAACTTAATAATAATAATTCCTTACATTTTATATAGCGATTTTCTGGACACTCAAAGCGCTTTACACATTTTTGGGGAAATCTCCTCATCCACCTCCAGTGTGCATCCACCTGATGATGCGATGGCAGCCATATTGCGCCAGACCGCACACCAGCTGATGGTGGAGAGGAGACGATGATGGTTAGGAGGCCAAGATAGACAGAGGCCAGTGGGCAAATTTGGTCAGGATGCTGAGGTTAAACCCCTACTCTTTTTTTGTTTTTTTGAAGGACATCCTGGGATTTATTTTAACGACCACAGAATCAGGACCTCGATTTAACGTCTCACTGAGCAATATAGAGTCCCTATCAATACACTGGGGCGTTAGGACCCACACAGACCGCAGGTTGAGCGCCCCCTGCTGGTCTCAATAACACCACTTCCGGCAGCAACCTAGCTTTCCCATGCGGTCTCCCATCCAGGTACTGACCATGCGCAGCCCTGCTTAGCTTCAGTGGGCGACCATGTGAGAGTTGCAGAGAGCTAGCTGATAATGAATAGTGAATGATAGGTGATGATAGTGAATAGTAAATTAACTATTAATTCAACCACTGAGTAATATATGATTACATGTACTTATTATTAGGGTTTGAATGTGATTTAAGCTTGGGCATAGTTATGTGTAATTATGCATAATTAATTGTACACCGCAAAAATGCTTTTCTTATTTAGAGGTTTGGTCTTGTTTCTAAACAAGAAAAGTAAAATAATCTGCCAATGGGGTAAGCAAAATAATGTTGTTTTTCATTTTGATGTACGATTATTTTACTTACCCCATTGGCAGATTATTTGGCTTTTTTTAAAGGAAAACTCACTTAATTTTGGTCTATTATTTCTTAAAAGAAGGTGTTTTTTTTGCTTGTCTAGAAAATGTGTAGATATTTGGACAAGAAACGAGACAAAAAATAAGAAAATGGTAAGAAAACCATTTGTTTTGCCGTGTAGTTACTATAGTAAGCAAGCACAAGGACTCCTTAAAATAAAATGTTACTGAAAATTGTATTAAGTAAGAATAAAATAGTTTTAATCATCTGGTTGGACAATTAAAATGCCATTGTACTTGTAGCTGTTCATTCTGAAAGATTAATTCAGTAGGTTTTTTTCTAATGTTTATTTATTTTGATTTTACTTCCCAATTTCATATGCACCATGTGATCCATTCTCAGTATAGAATATTAGTTTTTACCTATTAGTTTTTCAACTTGAATGTCCTGTTTCACTCAGAAAGACAAGTAGCTACAGATATAAATTGTGTTGCAAGAGCATAGTTTGTACATTTTAGAAGTACTAACTCTTTGTACAGTTGAACACGTCTTTTTTGCATTGAGAGACTTGTGTTATTTTGAAATACAAGTAGTTGCAGATGTAATTTAGTTTGCAAATGCAATTGGTTCTATAGTGAGTCTAGAAATATATTTGTAGAAATACAAGTAGTTATGGTAGTAAATTAGGTTGCAGTCGTTATTGGCAGACTCTTTTATCCAAAATGGCTTGCATTATGAATGTACACATTTTATGAGTGTTTTGCTTTCCATGGGAATCAAACTAACAATCCTGACATTGTAGGGCCATGATCTACTATTTGAGCTACAGGTATGTATGTATGTATGTATGAATGTATGTATGTATGCAAGTATGTAAGTATTTTATTTTGTTTTGTATTAAATTAAATTAAATTAAATTACATTTTTTATTTTTTATTTAATTCTATATTTTTCTTATTTAATTTTCTTTTCTTTTATTTAATTTTATATTTTTCTTTTATTTAATTTTACTTTAATTTTATTTAATTTAATAGTTTTTAAATTAAATATAATTAAATTTAATTTTCATTTTATATTTTTAAATTAAATTAAATTTATTATTTATTTAATTTGATTTTTTTTATTTTATTTTATTTGATTTTTTATTTTTTTATTAATTTAATTTATTATTTATTTAATTTATTACATTTTTTTTTTTTTACTTTTTTTATTCATTTTTTTTTTTTTGTGGATTTGGTTGTTTGTTTAGATATTAAAGGTTGTAAAGTCTCCAAAAAATGCATTATATTACAACAATTTATGTATTTATATATTTTTTGCTGTTTTATATTTTGATAGTTTTACATTTCTGTCTGCTGCTTCTGAAGCTCTCCTGAACACCCTGTTACAGACACATTAAAAAAGAGCTATTTTTACTTCCTAACGTTGAAGGATGAATTCACTGAGATTTCCTAGTGTTTATGTAGTTCGATTTTAATGCACCATTTCATCATTATTAGATTAGCCATTCATTCAAACCAGGATTTTCCGAGGCCTTATTTTCATCCAAATATTGTATCAAATGTCAAATTAAGGACTATTTAAAGCCAGAAACACGCTGCTAATTATGTCTGCTGATGTATGGGTATCATTTAAAAGTGAGTTTATATGAAGTGACGTTTCGAGCGTTTGATTGAGTCGCTCCGTTTCCAGAGGAAGTCCACAATTACAGCCGTGCCAATCTCTGCCAACCCGAAGGCCAGAAAAGCAGCTGCTGTTTAGGTGTTGTACATTCAGTAAGCTTGATTAAACATTTTTGGGGGTTGTTTCTGTCATTCACTAGCAGACATTACTTCACTGAAGTGTGTTTAATCATTGTATTTCCTTTCATTTAATGAACATGTTCCTTGTTTTTTTGGGCTGGTATTGCAGGAACGTGATGGAAACACTGAGAGGGGTTTTCTGTGCTTGAGCTGATATTGTGTGCCGATGTGGAAATTATAGTCATAGTGAGCAAAAGTCTCGCATTTGAGCTTCTAGATTCAGACCTGCTCACTTAAAGTGACAGAGCGATTATCAGACTCTTCACATGGTGCATCATGGGAGGTTTTTTAAACAGAAGGGACATATTTGGTGTTTATTTGATGATGCTTTTAGACTCGCAACTTGTGATTGTTCTTTAAAAATGAATAAATAAAAAAAAAAAAATTATTATTTGTCACACTTTACAATAAAGTTTCATTAGTTAAATTATTCTGCTATAGCAACCTCCTGGATGTACTTTATTACACAACACAAAACATTGTTCTGAGCCGTAATAGTTTAATAATTCTTTAATTAAACGCAAAGCTGACAGAAACAAAACTGGCTAAATAAAGCATAGACTAATCTTACCTATGTATTATTAATTCACAAGACGGCGCCAAACAGTCAAAAAATGTGGCGACAGACAAGCAGATACATATGAATATGGATGTAAGTATATGTATTTGAACGTTTTTACTGGCAGTCAAGGTGATTCAAAGTTTCCTTATGAGCCTGTGTTATTCAGCGGTTGTTATCTGGAAATAACATACCCTGGAATGTCGTGACTGATCAATCAATATGGAGTATTCCAGACAACTTAAGCTGATCAGTAAAATCACTACTTTTAACTAGTCCATCACAGTGTCCCGCTGGTACTTCATTGGGTTTTATATTTATAGATTTATTCAGTTAGCATGTACTTTTGTTCTTTAGCAGATTTTCTATAACTTTTGCCCATGTTTCTCTACAAAATATGTGGGTTTGTGTGTGTGTTGGGTGTTTGGATCAGTCTGGAGATCAGACATCAACAAAGGGTCATGGGTGAACACAGGTTCAGCTGTCTTGAAGGTGTTTTAAGTTCATTTATAAAGCACGGTCAAAAACAACAAGCCAAAGAGCTGTACAAAACAGTACCCAAGATTGAACAATATCACAACACAACAACAGCAGCAAAATAAACTCATGAGATGCAAATAAAAGCTTGACACATAAACCAGGAAAACAATACAACCCATTATTCTCGGGCCACACTATAGGCTAAAAAGAACAAACAAGTCTAATAATTTGGCAATGCGACAAATGAAAGAAGCTTCCTTTGACAATTTATCTGCTTGTCAAATAATAATTCAGAATCAAAGACCACAACTAATTATTGTTCAGAGACAGGGAATATAGTTTGCTTCCGATATTAGTGATAAACAATGAAGATCCAGAAGCAAGGGTCTCAGTTTTGTCTTCATTCAACTTTGGAAGGTTTTCTGACCTCTCAACTTGCTCCAGACAAGAAATAAGATTTACGATAAAGTTTCCATTGCTAGATTCGACAGAAACATAAATTTGTGTATTGTCAGCGTAACCGTCATATGAGACATTATGTTTCTGAAAGATGAAACCAAAAGGAAACATGTATAAAGCAAAAAAACAGAGGACTTAAAATTGAACCTTGGGGGACACCACATGTGATTTCTGTTGACGGAGAGTTTTGCTTGCCTATATTAACTGAGAATGTACGACCTTTATAATATGAGTGGATCCAACTCAATGCAACCTTCTGAATGCTGCACACTCTCTCTAAGCCCATCTACCTGTCTTTGTGTTTCAGACAAATACAGCAGCAGCAGCAGCAATGTGAACAAGAGGCAACGTCTGGCGCAGGACTTTCTAAGCTCCATTGACCAGACGGGGGAGTTTCTGACACTGATGGAGGATGATGTGCTGGATGAAGTCAAGCAGGAGCGTCTGGAGGTCAGGATAAAAGTGTATACTTCAATATACACACTCATTCTTGATAAACATCAAACACATTCACTGAAACACGCTCGAAACCCACCTGCTGGTCAGTGAGCACTGCATCATGCACATTTAAATCAGGTTAACATGCACAAGATTACTTTCAAAAATCATGCAGATCAGTAAACTGGCAAATCACTGTGAAAACAAATCAGTATTCAGGTGAGGACATGTCACACATGGTCAGTCTTTTATCATCAAGTCTCGAGTCAAGTCTCAAGTCATAGTTCAGACAAATCAAGCAAGTCAAGTCCTGATAAGATTCAAGTCAAGGCACAGATGCTGATTTGCCATTTAAAGTCAACTCCCAAGTCACTTGCTCTCGAGTCAAAGTCAAGTTATTCTCCTCACAAGTCATGAAATTTGTGCCTTGAGTCAAGTCATGTGACTCGAGTTCCTTACCTCTGGTATTCAGTGCAAAAATACAAGCAAAATTACGAATAATGATAGTTATGTATTTCATATTTAATTTATTTAAATGATATTATAAAAGGTTATATGCATATTTAGGAATTAATATATTTTCTAAATATTTATTGAAATATATATATTTTTATAACTTTAATATTTATATTTTTATAGTTTTTTTTATGCAAAACCAAATGTTTTTTAAAATGTTCATTTATATTTAAATATAATCAAAAACATATGTAAATACATATATAATAAAAATATGTGATGTTATATATTATATTAATATACGGTGGCGCACTGCACGATCGCCTCACAGCAAGAAGGTCGCTGGTTCGAGCCTCGGCTGGGTCAGTTGGAGTTTCTGTGTGGAGTTTGCATGTTCTCCCCGTGTTGGTGTGGGTTTCCTCCGGGTGCTCCGGTTTCCCCCACAGTCCAAACACATGTGGTACAGGTGAATTGGATAAGCTAAATTGTCCGTAGTGTATGTGTGTGAATGAGAGTGTATGGATGTTTCCCAGTGATGGGTTGCAGCTGGAAGGGCATCTGCAGCGTAAAACATGTGATAGATAAGTTGGCGGTTCATTCTGCTGTGGCGACCCCAGATTAATAAAGGGACTAAGCCGAAAAGAAAATGAATGAATAATATTAATATACATGGAAATTAAAAGGTATATACAGTACATATTACTCATTCAAAATAACAGCGCCTGGAATCATTTGCGTGACCATATTCATGTTAGGAAGGTAAACCGCTTAAGAATGAGACGGTCAAACATTGCACTTAATAACACAATGAATAGGTGCAGTTTATCCTTGTAGTCATCATGTCTTGAAGGACAGGAGCTCCTTATATTGACAAGGTTATTGCATTTGCATTTTTTAAATCATCATAGAATAAACAACTAGATAGATTTATAATAGTACGTTCTAGTGTTGGAGGATGAAGTGTTAGGCCAGTCATTCCACCAGCAGGGAACATAAAATATTAAAATATAAAAGTCTTCGAAAGTTATTCAGTTGTCTCTCTTTGGAATGTACCACAAAATGCTTAAACATGCTGAATGCATTGTTTTAGTGTGCACGTAAGTCAGGTAAAGGTGTGCAGAGCCAGTGTGTTTCTTTTTGTAAGCAACCCTCAGTGCTTTGAATTTGATGCAAAATGCAATTGGGAATCTGTGTAAATTAATTGTTGGAATGTCAAGAGAGCACTGCAATAGTCCAACCTGGACATAACAAAAGCTTGAATAAGGAGTTGTGTAGTGTAACACTAGGAGTTCCAGCGGAGATGAGGGTCCAAATGCAGTTTATTTATTAACAGCTTAGTCAGGCAGGCAATGGTCAAACAGGAATAATAACAATACTGAAATTGTTTGGCAGTTCAAACATCCCATGTTGTCTGATCTACTTGATTATCATAGTTTAGAAAGGAGGGCCATATTTTATTAAAAAAAAATCTTGTAATTTCACATTAACTACATATGTCAGGTTTTCCAAAACAAGGTTTCTGGATGTGAGGTAGATTTGAGTGCCATCAGCATAGCAATGATAAGAAGACCAGTGTTTCTGAATGACATATCTTAGCAATTCCCTGTAAAAGGAAAACCGAATCGGTTCAAGAACAGAACCCTGAGGCACCCCAGTATCTAATTGTTGAGGCTTGAACACTTCACCTCTCCAAGACACCCTGAATGACCTGAGAGATGCGTCATGATGCACCCCAGTATCTAATTGTTAAGACTTGAACGCTTCACCTCTCCGAGACACCCTGAATGACCTGAGAGATGCGTCATGATATACTCTGCGTCTTGGTCATGTGAGCATGAACGTTTATATTTTGTCTCTATGAGGCTTTTGTTCTCGCTGTGCCGAAACGAAATAAATGGCCACAGTTGAAAGATGTAATTAAGGGTCTGCAGCAAGAACCGTGGACAAAAGGGTATTAGCATGAGACTTTATACGGGCTGTCTCAATTAAAACGGAGCCCCAGTCGGCTGTGGATGTGGCCAAGAGAGCCTGCGGTTTCCCCCAGAAACTTTGTTCCTACTGAGTGTTTTAATGGCTGTGTTTTAGCCATCAGGATATGCTTGGGGAATCAGGAACCAGATCCTCCTGGGCCTCCCACTTTGCCCTGCTCATGAAGTCCAGGAGAGAGGAGCTTTATGGCTAAACCACACGGTGCTGTGCTGCTTTATCTTGTGGCCGTTCAACCGCTCTCTCTCCTCTTTTACTATTTCTATTCCTCGACTTACCTTATAGGGTGATCACAATGAATTACACGTTTACATTTTTTTATCATAATATTTTAAATCCCTTATTTATTTTTCCACTTTTTGCTCTTTTTGTTTTTTGCTAGTAGCTAGTAAGATTTTTTAGTAACCAGTGTAGAAACATTGGCCTGTTAAAAGTTTTCTTGCATCTCATGCGTTTATCTTCTTCTTCATTTTGTGCATTTTTAATAGAATATACACAAACAAAGATTTAGTGTTACATTTAAAAATGAAAGCTCAATTTGTTTACATAAATATAGATTTATTCAAATATTTATGACATTTTTAAATGATTTTTTTAGTTACATTTAATGTACATCATTTAATTTTTTTATATAATTTTACTGTAGTTACAGTCTATTTAAAGTAAAATATATTAATTGACATTCTACATGGGTTTATGTAATAAATATAATTATAATCAATTATTTATTACTTGTTACTTGTTTATTTAAATGATTTTGTCAAATTATATTAAATTTACATTTTTACTTGTTTTAGTTTACTCTTTTTTTTTTCTCTCCCTCTCTCTCCCTCTCTCTTGCTCTCTCTCTCTCGCTCTCGCTCTCTCTCGCTCTCGCTCTCTCTCGCTCTCGCTCTCTCTCTCTCTCTCTCTCTCTCTCTCTCT
>CAIGQV010017386.1:28931083-28942073 GCA_903798115.1 Danio jaintianensis
CTCTCTCTCTCTCTCTCTCTCTCTCTCTCAATTCAATTCAATTCAATAATTCCTTTATTGGCATGACAAATGTTACAAATGTATTGCCAAAGCATTTATAAAGTTTACATAAAAAAAATAAATAAAAGAACATGCATATATTTACAAAAAAAAAAATAATAATCAGTAAACACAGTAAATAGTAGTAGTAATAGTAGCAGTAATAAAAAAATAAAAAAATAAATAAAAATAAACTCTCTCTCTCTCTCTCTCTCTTTAAATGGGTTTTGTCAAATTATATTACATTTTTATTTTACTATAAAGTAATTTCACATTGAACTTATTAAATATATATACACTGATAAAAGTCTTGTCGCCTATCCAAGTTTTAGGAACAGCAAATAATATCTTGACTTCTAGTTGATCATTTGGTATCAGAAGTGGTTTATATGAAAGGCAAAGGCCTCTAGATTACTCTTATTTTACCAAAATAAAATATGATCATGCCTTGATTTTTAATTATTTAATTAGGACAGTAAGGTCTGACTTTGCTTATATTAAATAATGTACAGTATAGAATATAAAGTCATGGTGCAGTGGAAAAAGAATAAATATTGTGTATGACTCCCATGAGCTTGGAGGACTGCATCCATACATCTCTGCAATGACTCAAATAACTTATAAATAAAGTCATCTGGAATGGCAAAGAAAGCGTTCTTGCAGGACTCCCAGAGTTCATCAAGATTCTTTGGATTTATCTTCAATGCCTTCACGACCTTCATCTTACCCCAGACAAGCTCAATAATGTTCATGTCTGGTGACTGGGCTGGCCAATCCTGGAGCACCTTGACCTTCTTTGCTCTTAGGAACTTTGATGTGGAGGCTGAAGTATGAGAAGGAGTGCTATCCTGCTGAAGAATTTGCCCTCTCCTGTGGTTTGTAATGTAATGGGCAGCACAAATGTCTTGATACCTCAGGCTGTTGATGTTGCCATCCACTCTGCAGATCTCTCGCACGCCCCCAGACTGAACGTAACCCCAAACTATGGATTCTCCTTCACCAAACTTGACTGATTTCTGTGAGAATCTTGGATCCATGCGGGTTCCAATAGGTCTTCTGCAGTATTTGTGATGATTGGGATGCAGTTCAACAGATGATTCATGGGAAAAATCGACCTTCTGCCACTTTTCCAAATGATCAACTAGAAGTCAAGTTATTATTTGTTGCTCTTACAACTGGAATCGACGACAAGACTTTTGTCAGGTAGTGTGTGTTTGTGTGTGTGTGTGTATGTGTATATATGTATGTATATGTTTTTTTTGTTTTTGTTTTTGTTTTTGTGTGTTTTTACATATTTTTACATAATACTTAGAATGTAGATAAAAGATAAAATATTTTTGCATTTAAAAACAAAATATTTACATAAATTAATATGCCAAAATTGTGCTGAAAATAATGTCTAACTTTTTGGCCTAGTCAGAATATCAATTTTGCATTTTTTTTTTTTTTTTTTTTTTTTACTTGATCATTTCTGATCCCTCATTTGCATTGTTAATTTGTTGCCTGGTTTTCACTAATGATTTCAGAAAGTCTCTGATCATGGCTCTGTCAGGGTTGTAAATTCTCGATGGGCTCTTGATGCTGGTCTCTGTCAGGACTGTGTGGATTGTGTTTCCTCAGGCAGATCATCCATCTTCACCAGGAGCCTCTAAGATCTCTTGACAATTTTCTCGGCCGCGTTCAGATGGGAATGTTTAAAAGTGTTTTTGTCATGATGTGTGGGATCTGCATTGTTTTGCCTTAATGCCATGATGACAGTAGTGTGCTATTCTGAGACACTGCTGATCTGCACTTCACAAACTCCCTTAAATCATAAATACTAAAAAAAACACTCCTCTTTGAACTCAAGCACTTTTGCTTGGGTTTTACCAAAACTTTGGGTAGTTTCATTTAGTATGTAGATGATATAGAAACACTTTTGCTTGAATTCACATTGTCCATGAATTTGAAAATTGTAATGGTTGAATGGATGAATGAATCGTTAATTTATTAATTTTCATTCATCTATCCATCCATCCATCCATCCATTTTCTGTCATTCATTCTTCCATCCATTCATCCTAGTGTATTTAAGTTTGTTTGTTTGTTTTGCTTGAATTTACATTGTCCATGAGTTTGAATGTTATAATGGGTTGAGTGAATGAATGAATTATTCATTTATTAATTTTCATTCATTCATTCATTCATTCATTCATTCATTCATTCATTTTCTTCCATCCATCCAGGCCATTCTATCCCTCCCTCCATTCATTCATTCATGTAGTCCATTTCATCCCTCCATCCATCCATTCCTCCATCCATCCATCCATTCAGTCCATCCCTCTTTTCATCCATTCATTCGTGTAGTCCATTCCATCCATCCATGCCTCCATCCATACCTCCATCTATGCCTCCATCCCTCCAACCAACCAACCAACCCTTTTTTTCATCCATTCATTCATGTAGTCCATTCCATCCATCCATGACTCCATCCAACCAACCAACCAACCATCCATCCATCCATCCCTTTTTTCATCCATTCATTCATGTAGTCCATTCTATCCATCCATGACTCCATCCAACCAACCAACCAAATCAAATATTTGCCAGCATCCTCATATTTGGCCGCTGCACATCAGTTATGGGCATAATTTGGCTATTAGCAGGTTGGTCGACGTTTTGATTTAATCAACGGCTATATATTTGAATTCTGAATACTTGAATAATGAATACTTTCAAACATGAAAAATGCAATCTACAAATTTCAAATAAATTTTATGTATCGTGATATATTTTAAAGTCCATATCGCTCATTCCTACCTCTAAGACTTTAAGATCATCAACAGAAGCACTTTAACCCCATTCTGTTTGATCATCTAAACTTAGCTTAGCATCTCAATGACCTGCTGATGCCTCAGGCTGTTAATCAGTGACACCTAAATATACTACACTCCTCTAGATATCCACAATATATCTTGGGCATCAGCCTGTGGAAATCTTGGTGGTACAAATTGAGATTCCCTTTATCCAAACCACACTGGCACCGAATGAAAGTCGCAAGCAGCCAAATCAAATATTTGCCAGCGTCCTCCTATATGGCCGGCCCGCGTCAGTTGTGGGTATAATTTGGCTATTAGCAGGTGGGTCGACGTTTTGATTTAATCAACGGCTAAACATAGTCTTCAAACATCAAATCCCCCACTGCTCTTTTCAGTCAATAAGCCCCAGTCAAAACATTTCTCCTGTCTCTGGCCGGCCACTCCACAAGAGTTATTTAAAAGAGCAGCGGCTCCAGTCTCGTATCGCTCGCGGCCCAATTTGGAGCGAGACCCAGACAGCGAGACTGCTGCGAATTCCCCCTCCGAGCTGCAAAACGAGACCTCCGCTCGCCTCTTAACGACACTAATAGAAATCACAGTTCCAGCGCAGTGTAACGAGCCGCCACTCGCCATCATTAATATGTATTTTCAAAGATGGAATTTCCAATGACTGCCAGCTAACTAAATAAAAAGACTCCGGTTGGTTTGGGTGGGCTGAAAGCGATCCAGTCTGCCTCGCGAGCATCATGTCAGACTTCCAGTTTGACGCTTTTCTCGCTAAAACCGGCTCCGAGACGCGGATCTCTCTAGACCGTAAAACAGATCCTTTGTGGCACAAGAGGGAGAAAAAAAAGCACTTGTAAACCTTGAACCCTTTTTTTTTATGACACACGGCCTGGTATAGAGCTCAAATTGAGTGTTATGTGAAGGTATGAAATTGGTCCAGGATGAGGAAACATCTAATTATAGGTTCTGACCTGCAACTTAACACGCTCTGCTGTAAATCCCAGTCAAACCTGTTGGGTTGCTATTAAGAGGGTTCATTACTGCACGCGGCTCTCTTAAAGTTTAGAGAGACGGGCCCTTCTCTTGTTATGGTAGGCTGTTTTATCATGTGGCGTAAAATGATGATGACTGTGCTGATGCTGAATCCATTGGTATACTGATCAAACTGACATCACAGAGGAGGGAAGATTCACTTTCAAATGCTCATAATCATTACACTCGCAAAGAAATGAATACTTTCAAATGTGAAAAATCCAATCTATCCATTTTAAATTCAATTCAATTCATCTTTACTTCTATATCGCTTTCACAATGTAGATTGTGTCAAAGCAGCTTAGCATAGAAGTTCTAGTAAATTGAAATTGAAACTGTCAGTCCAGTTTTCAGTAGTAGTAGTTCAGTTCAGTGTGGTTAAAACACTTTTAAATGCATTCTGTTAATGTATTCTTATTCAAAAGTGACAGGAAAGACATTTAAAATGTTGCAAAAAAATCTATTTAAAAGAAATGCTGTTTTTTTAACTATATATATACACACACACACACACACACGCATATATTAGGGGTGTGACGAGATCTCGGGCTACGAAATCTCGCGAGGCTAAATCGCGAGGTGAAAAGTTGTCGTGAGTTGTGATGTTATGACTGAGTGTGAGGGTGAAATTAGCACTGAAGATTGGAGGCAGGATTGGATTTGAACAGCAAATCAAGTGCTTTGCACATACTTGGCAAACCGGCTGCCTCAGTGTTCGTGCGCGTCACTTGTTTGCTTGGGCGAGTGTGACGTAACCACTTTTTTCACCGGGTTCAAAAGTTGCCGCGTCCAAAAGCAAAGGCTGCTACAAGTGCAGCCACACAAATTAAGCATGCGATGGAATAACACTTTAGATATGCTTAAAGTCATAATCGTCATAAACACAAATCGAATTAAGACATGAAATATTCCTATTTTAGTCGCATTATTGAAGTGCTGTACAGACATGTAAACTCCGTAATCATTTTATTACCATCGTGTAGGACGTTCAGCCGCATTTTGCGTCAGGACATACACACACGGCTGTTTGACACTATTCTCTGCACCTACTGAGTCACTGAAGCACCACAGACACACACATCTCCTCCAAGTGCGCGCACACACACAGTAAACTTCTGGAGACACAAACACCCATCATCATTTATGCCGTCTGGAAAGAACGGAAGTTGTTATTTCATTCGGTGTGCGGTATCAAACTTTATTAAAACAGCTCTGTCCTATCAGTCCGTACTCACATCCAGTAGCTCAGAGCTTGTCCAGTCAGTAGAGTTTATAGCAAAGTATTTAGCAGTGTTTGCATGTCCTTTATGGCACAATTCATTAAAATAGAAGTAAAATAACATTCATTATAAGTTGATTTTAAAAAAGCACCTAAATAGTTTTGCATTTTGTTTTTTTTATTATTATTTTATTTGTTTATTTATTTTTTCAGTTAAACAAAATTCTATTTTCCATTCATACATTAGCAAATATTTTGCAGTGTTTGCATGCCCTTTACTGCATAGAATTCATTAAAATATAAGTAAAATAACATTTATTACAAGTTGATAAAAAAAAAAAAAGCACAAATAGTTTTGCATTTTGTGATATTTTTTTTCAGTTGAATAAAAGACATTTCATATATTTCATCATTGAGGATTACAAAAAATAGTATAAAAATCTGTTTCAGTGGTTAACGCTGTCACCTCCCAGCAAGAAGGTCGCTTGTTTGAGCCTCGGCTGGGTCAGTTGGCATTTCTGTGTGGAGTTTGCATGTTCTCTCCGTGTTGGCGTGGGTTTCCTCCGGGTGCTCGGGTTTCCCGAATTCCAAAGACATGCGCTATTGGGGAATTGGGTAGGCTAAATTGTCTGTAGTGTATTTGTGTGAATGAGAGTGTATGGGCGTTTTCCAGTGATGGGTTGCAGCTGGAAGAGAATCCGCTGTGTAAAACATATGCTGGATACGTTGGCGGTTCATTCCTCTGTGGCGACCCCTGATTAATAAAGGGACTAAGCCGAAAAGAAAAGGAATAAATAAATATAAATATACTATATTTACAAATATTCTATTTATATATTATCAGTTGTATTTTCTATATACAGTCAAGCCCGAAATTATTCATACCCCTGGCAAATTCTGACTTAATGTTACTTTTATTCAACTATCAAGTTTTTTTTATTTATTTATTTATTGTTGTTTTTTGATCAGAAATGACACCGGCTTCTCCTAAAAGATAATAAGATGATTTACAAGAGGCATCATTGTGGGGGAAAAAAATATATATATGTATATATATATATATATATATATATATTTTTTTTTTCCTCAGCTTTTATTTACATTCGAACAAAAACTTTAAGTCAGAATTTGCCAGGGGTATCAATAATTGCGGGCTTGACTATATAAATATATATATATATATGTATGTATACTATATAAATATGTAATGTATATATATTACATATGTATATGTATATATATATATATATATATATATATGCTGAAAAGTATTTAGCAAAACAACTGTTTGCCAACATCAGAAATTTATTCTTGGTTACTAAATAAGATTTATTTCTTAACGATCATGTGACACAAAAAATTCAGCCTGGCATTGCAGGAACAAATTATATTTGAACATATATTTCAATAAAATGTTTGAAATTGTAATAATATTTTGCAATATTTCTATATTTTATTTAATAAACCTAACCCTAGTCTTAAATAGCCTAAAAGCTAAGCCTCAAAGCCTTGAATTTATTTAAAATAATAAATCATTCACATTTTCTTGAGATGCGTTTTGTGAATTGGATAAATTAAATTGGAAATAGTGTGTGAATGGGAGAGTGTGTGGGTGTTTCCCTGCACTGGGGGTTTATGAGTTAATGTACTCTAATCTGCTGTGTAAAACAATCGCCAGAGTAATTGGTGGTTCATTCCCCTGTGGTGACTCCTCATAAAACAGGGAATATGCTGAAGGAAAGTGAGTGGGTGAGTGTTTTGTGATGTTGACACATAATTATAGTTAATGTTCTTGTCATTATTTTTACAGAGAATTGAGAAGATGACCAGAAACATGGACTCCAGTCAGTACAGTGAATTCTGTGAAAGCCGCCAGCTGAGTTTCTGTGAGTCTTTCATTTAAGTACACAATTACTTTCATATTTAGTGTTTGACAGATGCCTTTATGCAAAATAATTTCTACTGCACTGAAAGTATAGCCTAGCAGTCAATGTTAAAGCATGCCATTCAGAATCCTTAATGTGCTGGAGTCATTTAAAGCAAATAAATCACTGTAGCACACTAAATTGGATCATTAGCATAGTTTACGTAATACAGTTTAATGATCTTGGGAGTCGTGAGTTTATTATGTTGATGCAATTCAAGATGTTCATGTTTCCACACACATTCAGGATGCGTTTTCTGGTTTGTCATGCGTGTGTTGCTGTGTTTGGTAATTCTGAATGGATCTGTGAACTATAGCACGTATTTGCAGTCAGAGTAATTTTATTTCATTTGATTTTATTATTTATAGTTTTTTTATTTGATAATTAATTTATTTTATTAATTATTATTATTATTATAATTTTTACTTTTTTAATTTAATTTTATTATTTACTATTTATTTTTTTATTTTATTATATTGTATTTATTTATTTTAGTTTTATGTAATTTTTAAATTTAATTTATTTTTTAATTAAATTTTTTTAATTTTGTATTTTATTTTATTGCATTTTATTTTATTATTTACTATTTATAAAAAACATTTTTTATTGTATTTATTTAATTTATTATTAAATTTTTATTTTTACATTAAAAAATATATATATTTTTTTATTTTTATGTATTTATTTATATTATATTAATTGTTTTTTTATCAAAATATGACTTATTATGTCTAAATGTGTAAATTGTAATCAAGCTCATAAAAACTCTAAACAAGCTCTTTGCTGTTGCACTGTACGTATATGGCCCGTTTCCTCTTAGTGGTACAGTATGGTATGGGTCGGTACGGGTCACCTTTGTCAGGCTTGTGGTTCCACTTCCAAAAGGGTACCAATGGTCGTGCAGTATGACAGAAAGTTTCAGTCGACATCATTCTCGCTCGAGGAAATGTCAAAGTAAAGCTGTACGGGTCGTTCATATATCATATGAGAAGCACTTCTCACAAAACAGATGCTTTGTACACATAAATACTTGTGTATAAATGTTCATTACTAACCTTTCGATGAACAGGATTTGATTATAACTGCAGATCAATAATAGTGCGAAATAGCCTACTGTAATGTCTGCAATTATATAAAATAAATAAATAAATGCAACATTTATAAACACATACAGCCCCTTACAGTCTCCGATATGTTACCAATTACAGAATAACTACACACAGCATACATTTAGTCCTTATTTGAGTTCAAAAACAACACACAACATATAGTCCAGTCAGTGCAAACCTCTCATCTGTATCTTTAATCTTCACCAGCACATGTAACCTCTGTTAAAAAAAGTAATTCCGTCATTCCGAGTTCATAATAGTCCAAAAGGTGACGATAATAGTTAAACATGGCAGTTTGTTCATCTTTTAGGTTGCTGAAAGAATCATTTGCTCCTTTGTTTTTTCGCGCTTCACTCTCACGTTTGTCCATTTCTGAAAGGATCGGATGTTAGAAGCACTTCAATAATCACGCGCATGTTATTATCATCAGCTCAAGAAGTTTGTTATTTTAAATATAGACGCGCGGCGAGCGACGCAAGAAAGCGAAACCGATCGCACTTTAGATGGCCTTGTAAACAACTGCGGGGCACATGGTAGATTCTGCTCTTCTTCTTGGCTTTGTGGCAGTTCATCAAGACGACAAGGTTTGTTTATTACCATGGCTTGTTATTGTATATAGTATTATGGTGTAATGTCTCGGCTGTGTATTTAAAAATGGCGCTTCCTTTGTTTTCATTCTCCTGCTTTTTTGTGCACGAGCTAGTGACATTTCTCTTTAAACCAATAGCATTCAGCTGCGCATCTCACTCCGCCTTTTGGTACCCCTTTGTCATGCTAGGTATCCTCTCAAAAGGGTACCCAAAAAGTGGTACGGTACGGTTCGCTTTTTGGTACCTTTTGACAGTGGAAACAGCCATAAAAGCATACCAAACTGTACCGTACCGTACCACTCAGTGGAAACGGGCCATACATATACTGGTACTAATAATTAATAGGGATGTGACGAAATCTTGTATGACGAGATCTCGCGAGACTAAATCGCGACAAGATTTCTCGTCGAGGTGAAAAGTTGTCTCGTGAGTTGTGAGAACACAGTGTTATAGTTATACAGTGACTTGCCTAATTACCCTAACTTGCCTAATTAACCTAATTACTGTAAGCCTTTGAATGTCACTTTAAGCTGAATACTAGTATCTTGAAAAATATCTAGTCAAATATTATGTGCTGTCATCATGGCAAAGATAAAAGAAATCAGTTATTAAAAATTAGCTATGTTTAGAAATGTGTTGAGAAAAATCACTCCGTTAAACAGAAATAGGGGACAAAAATTATCAGGAGGGCTAATAATTCTGACTTCAACTATATATGGTTGTGTGTGTCAGTATAGACCAGATGGTGTCAGCTATACAGTGCGTCAGAGACAGTCTCTGATGAGTTGTTGGGTTGTTGGCAGTTTTTTTCACCCGAGGCCTTGTAAGAACACGGCTGCGGGATGATAAACACACCACTGCTGGCTTCTGAATTCCACATTTCAGCACTAATAATAAGATGCTGTCTGGCACCGAACTGCATGTTGGGACGGCAGCTCAGTAAACGTGCCTGAATTACCCCGTTACACAACCCTGATGCTGAGTAGACAGAAAATCTGACCAAAAACATGACACGGGCCGGAGATTGAGAAGCTTTTGGTTTAATGGGGAATGTTTGGAATTAAATAGTCATTGTGCTCATGTAAATTTTGAGCAGAGTATTTTGTATGCTTGTTTTAATAGCAAAAATAGGAAAAAGTTGTTTTCAAACAAATGGCTTTTTTTGTTCCATTACTGTACATACACTCACTGGCCACTTTATTAGGTTCACCTTACTAGTACCAGATTGGACCGCCTTTTGCCTTCAGAACTGCCTTAATCCTTTGTGGCATAGATTCAACAAGGTACTGGAAATATTCCTCAGAGATTTTGGTCCATATTGGCATGATAACATCACGCAATTGCTGCAGATTTGTCGGCTGCACATCCATGATGCCAATCTCCCGTTCCACCACATCCCAAAGTTGCTCTATTGGATTGAGATTTGGTGACTGTGGAGGCCATTTGAGTACAGTGAACTCATTGTCATGTTCAAGAAACCAGTCTGAGATGATTCACGCTTTATGACATGGTGCGTTATCCTGCTGGAAGTAGCCATCAGAAGATGGGTACACTGAGATCATAAAGGGATGGACATGGTCAGCAACAATACTCAGGTAGGCTGTGGCGTTGACACGATGCTCAATTGGTACTAATGGGCCCAAAGTGTGCCAAGAAAATATCTCCCACACCATTACACCACCACCACCAGCCTGAACTGTTGATACAAGGCAGGATGGATCCATGCTTTCATGTTGTTCAACATGTCAAATTCTGACCCTACCATCCGAATGTCGCAGCAGAAATCGAGACTCATCAGACCAGGCAATGTTTTTCCAATCTTCTATTGTCCAATTTTGGTGAGCCTGTGCAAAATGTAGCCTCAGTTTCCTGTTCTTAGCTGACAGGAGTGGCACCCGGTGTGGTCTTCTGCTGCTGTAGCCCATCTGCCTCAAGGTTGGACGTGTTGTGCGTTCAGAGATGCTCTTCTGCATACCTCGGTAGTAACGAGTGGTTATTTGAGTTACTGTTGCCTTTCTATCAGCTGGAACCAGTCTGGCCATTCTCCTCTGACCTCTGGCATCAACAAAGCATTTGCGCCCACAGAACCTCCGCTCACTGTCAGATCATCTTGACCTTGTCTACATGCCTAAATGCGTTAAGTTGCTGCCATGTGATTGGCTGATTAGAAATTTGCGTTAATGAGCAGTTGGACAGGTGTGCCTAATAAAGTGGCCGGTGAGTGTACATTGACATTGTCTTATCTTATTCCAGTGTTTCCCAACCCTGTTCCT
>CAIGQV010017386.1:28957854-28970160 GCA_903798115.1 Danio jaintianensis
TGTGTGTGTGTGTGTGTGTGTGTGTATATATGTGTGTGTGTCTTTGTATGTGTGTGTGTGTACATGAAACTCCCACAGTGTACATGACTCCCACAGTGTTTTTGAATGAGCACTAATGCGAGCTGTACTGTGTGTGTGCGTGCGTGTGTCAGTATTTGTGTGTGTTCATGAAACTGCAGGACTCCCACAGTGTTTTTGAATGAGCACTAATGCGAGCTGTACTGTGTGTGTGTTTCAGAGCGCAGCAGCGTGTGTATCAGAGACTCAGAGCAGTGCCATCCAGCCAGCCCACATCAGAGAGGCCATCAGACGCTACAGCCACAGGATCGGGCCGCTCTCCCCCTTCTCAGTGCGTAATAACACAGCCATAAAACAGTTATATTTATAATCGCAGCGCAGAGCCATTTTAAAGTGGTCCAGCCCTAAAGTATTGGAATTGTTGAGCGCAATTTGTGGCCAGTGTAATTCTCCTCGTAAAAGTCACATAACTCTACTGGAGAATTAAATAAGCGGGATTTCGATCCCTTTTGGAAATACAAAGGAGATTTAATTTAGTTTTGTTTCCGTGAGTTTCTGTTTACGGTTTCTCGCTCTTACGTATGCGACTCTGCAGCGAGTTGTAATTTTCCGTCAGGCGCACGAGTGTGGGTGTCTTTAAGTGCTAGCTTTGCGCTTTGAGAAATGGCTTTTGGAGGCTTTCTCACAGCCAATTTGGAGGCTTTCGCTAGTGTGGTCAATCTACGATTCTCAGGTAATGAGCAATTTAGCAGCGACGGCCTACTTGATGGTTTCTGAGCCAACAGCTGCTTGAAGACCTGCAAATGTCTGATTTGCATGGCAGGTTTTTGGTTTAACCCTATTAGGGTCAGAGGATGTTGTGTATTCTCACACTGAAAAAAAATGGTTCCTTTTATTTTAAGGTAAGTGCACGGAAACAATTTATATGGTGCTGAATATAAACAAACTAATTAAATTTAGTAATGTTCAACTTAGGCCCAATCCCAATACAATTTTTTTACCCCTCCCCCTTGGCCCTTGAAACAGACTGTGAAGGGGAAGAGCTTCAAATTTACCCCTAAGAAATGGGACAGCACTATAGCACCTGCACACGTCATCATATGTCATCGCGATCTCTTGCTTTATATGAGATCGACAATCGCGACTGCTGTAGTCGTGACAGTTGTGTTTTGTTTTGGTATTTATCTTCAGGAAATCACTGAAGGCAACGAAATCATGTTATCATAATGAAGAATCTCCATTTCAAGGGCTCTCTAGCCCTTCCCCTTAGCCCTACACCTTCAAGCTAAAGAGAATTGGGACACCCCTACCCCTTCACATGAACGCACAAAACAAGTAAGGGGAAAGGCTAAGGGGTAGAATTGGGATTGGGCCTTAATTTGTTTATTTAGATTCAGCCCATATAAATTGTTTACACCCTCTTACCTTAAAGGTCCCGTGAAATACTTTAAAATGTGCTCTTTTATTCGATGTTTGAGGTAACCTCAACTGAAAAACGAAGAGAGGGCGGGACATAGAGTAGCTCCTCCCTTTAAAAAAAAACAGCCAATAGTGTTTAATTTAATCACAGCTCTGCCAGTGAGAGTGGTTGAGCTCAAGCGCATCAAATAAAAAGCAAATGTGAAGTGTCTTGAAGGAGGTGGTGCATGTCAAATACTAGAGAGCATTTGATTGGTCAAGATTTGATGAGAAACTGAAGAATGAGGTCACGTGAAACAAATGTTGATACATTTAGGCGGAAGTGACAAGCTTTACATGTTTATATCAGTTTTATATCTTCTAAACGCTAATTGTGTTGTGTCTGTTGTGGAGCACACTAGCTAATAGATATCCTTGAAGTCTAAGGGCTTACCGTTTTTTTTAACCGTTTTTTTTAAGTGCAGGTGCACTTTAGGGTTTATTAGATTTACTTTAACTTAAAAAAAAAAAAAAGCTAAATGTAAATTAGGGTGGGTGGTATGTAGGGATGGGTACCAAAACTCGGTACTTTATCGGTATCGGTGCTACATTATGAAAGACCGAAGTATCGATAAGCTCTGACGTTAACAGTTCTGCTATCGGTACTGGAGAATTATTGCTGAATAAACATTACTTACAGTAGCATAATTTAACTGACCAACCTTTTCTAATTTGCGACATTTGATATTCGTCTGCGCAGTTGGCAATCTCACGTGAGAAATGCTCGTGTTTCCGGCGAGCGCGTCAAGTATAAAAGCCTTCACAGTTCTCGGCTGTGTGCGCGCATAGCTCGCGACACAGACTCGCACACACACAGCTCGTAAGCTTGCGGAGTGAACCAAACGGGTTGTATTTCCCAAGTGGACAGCGACAATGCCCGTTGCAACAAACTAAGTTATTAGTATAATATTAAATTAGTGTAATATCAATAGTTAAATAAACACACACATTCGGTTACAATGAAAACAGTATTTTTTTCTGCAGTAGCCTAAATAAATCTTAAACATTAAAAATGCTTTTACATCAGCTGTATTTACAAATATAGCCTATGAATAGCCTAATAATAAACTGTGCTTATTAAGAAATTATAAAAAATAAAAAAAGCTTATTTTTACATTGCAAGATGCTCCAAAACTGTATTAAAAACACAGTTAACTCCCAAAACACCGTTAACTCATTTATGTGAATGCGTTAATGACAAATCATAAACATTATCTCATTTAACTGCATTTTGCATCTCTAAGAGGGTATTTTCAACTGCAGGGAGCACAATAAACCAAGAAAGATCCCGACTTCTGCCAGAAAAGTCAAACATGTTGATTTTTCTCCAGAAGAATGGTTAAAAACTGAGAGTCGTTTTCCTTCAAACCATTGTACATTCTTTTACAGGAAAAAGTTTATTTATTTGTTTTACACTTATTGTTTTTGTTTTAATTTGCGTTAAAAACGTAATAATAAAATAGTGTTGTTAATTCCGTTCAATTACTTTTTTGTTTTGTTTTTTCATTTAAAAAAAACACATCAAAAAGTACCGATAAGAGAACCGTTAAAGTACCGAACCGATAAGTGGTATCGTTAAAAGTAGTAATACCGTTTAAACCTTAATGATACCCATCCCTAGTGGTATGACTAAAATTCTATTTCACATTTTGGATTGTTTTATTTTGTGGTAACAATACAGTGATTTAAATAGGCAGTTATTCCAGAAAATGTAAATAAAATAAACTTAAATACTTAAGAAATAAAAAAAGCACTCCATATTTTTATTTTTATTTTTATCTTGTTAAATGTATAGTAGGGATGAACAATGTTAGATTTTTGTCAATATTTCAACTCTCCTGATACCAATATGTGTTTGTGTTTTTTTGAGCAGTGTCAGTTTAAGTATCAAACCAGTTTGGGATTTGTTTTTTCCCCATAAGTGATTTTATGACCCCAATTGATAGAATTGTGAAACAGAACTAACAAAAACAGAATTAACATTTATTTAACATATATTCAAATCTATGTTATATACATACAACTGTTCTGTCTGGTTCTTGAATCTGATTGGCTGATAGCCGTGCGATATTCTGCAATAACAGCACTCATACGGCCTCCTCATCTCCACCCACATAGAGTGACAGCAGATCAATAAACTCACTACAGTTTGACAAATATTGCAGCTGTTGGACAACATAATGTACTTTTGAGGCTTTTTCAGGCGAGAATGTAGTTGTTTAGATTGCAACTATGCAGTTTATTCATAAGGATAGTGCATATTTTAAATATTCATTATTTCGGAGATACAGCTCGTTGGCAACCATCAGCCTGTCATTGAGCAGAGCAAAGACAGTTGACGTTCT
Organism: Danio jaintianensis; assembly: GCA_903798115.1. Taxonomy (NCBI): domain Eukaryota; kingdom Metazoa; phylum Chordata; class Actinopteri; order Cypriniformes; family Danionidae; genus Danio; species Danio jaintianensis. The sequence continues at coordinate 28,961,676 of CAIGQV010017386.1, forward strand.
GCCACAAGATGGCAACAGACACAGCATAATAAGCCCTTAAAGGAGAAAAACTCAGCGTAAATTTCTAACTACAGCTGATCAAATCATTATTACACTGGTAAGTGACTTTCTAAGTTGATCTCTCTCTTTTGTACTTGTAGTGCTGTATTTATACCATAGTAATTGTAGTGTATTGAGTGTGAGATTGAACTCCTGTCAGGAATGTATGTATTTTGTGTTGGCTACTCTTTGTATAACCCTGAGTTACTTTTTGGTTGGGCCATCTGTTTGTTTCTAATGAGTTTTCGTTACTGCAGACTAGTTCAGTAAACAGAAAGAAAGAAGAAATGCCCGCATGTGTTTAGCATTTTTCCTTATCACAAACACAACAGTAATCTGGTAGTGTTTGCATTGCTTTAGCTTTTTCAGGGTAAATTGTTGTGATCTCCCGATTGCAAAAGAGAAATACTGGGAAATCTCTCTAGACTAGTAGTTCCTAATACAAAAGGATTTTTAGACTCTGTGTTTGATTTTGTTTTTTATACACACAATTATGCCGTCGAACTGTTGTATAAACGCAATATCACACTCGTAGCAGTGCAATATGGCTGTATATCATCACGCACGCCTCCCACCAGTGCCGATATACAGCCATATCGCACTGATGCGAGTGTGATATTGCGTTTATACAACAGTTTAGTGTAATAATTATATATATATATATATACATACATATATATATATATATATGATTTAGTGACTGGAGTAGAATTGCACATTGACATATAGTGTCTATTATTGCACGTTATTGCACCTGCAATATACTGCAGATATAATGATTCATATAAAGTTCTGATGAGTAAAGCGTTCAGATTGTGCTATTGTGTATTGCTTATTACTTTGAGTAACAGTGTGTTATCATGAGCGTAATGTCCTGAAAGCTGTAGCGAGTGCTTTTTGTTCTTTAACATCTGTACAACCTGCCAAAGGGTGAGAAATAAACTGGTGGCATCCTGAATGGGATTTGTCCTTGAAGATATTTTTGGCCTGTGAGAGATAGTGGGAGTGAGCGATGCTTTCCGGCGAGGCTATAGTGTGCAGATAGTGAGTTTTGGGGGCTTTGTTGATTATTATTTCTCATCCTCAAATCAAAAACAAAAATGAGAAATAAAATTGCAAACACATGAAATAATTAAAATGTAAACTGCAAGTATAAATATAGTAAGGCCCATCTGATTGGTCAAATTTGGATAACCACCTATCTACGTATGCAAGCATGCAGCACACAAATGCTTGTCATATGAAATAAATGTAATTTATCACACCTCTCTGTGATGCAGATATTACATGTACGATCATTCAAATATATTCCCAATATATCATGCAACCCTACTCTTAAAAACACTCCAGTTTAATAGTCGCCAAGCAACGCAGGACAAATCTGACTCTATAGGGACATTTCAATGGAAGAAACACAAGGCATTCTGGGAGCACAGTGCATTGTTTAATATATAAAACAGGTGTTATATGGTTTTGATGGTGAGTGAAGACTTCCAGATGTTCTCTAGTGCCACTTGCGTTGGCCTTTGATGAGTAAATCTCGATGCTTACTGGGAATGGCACAGGAATAATTAGACGAGTGACTGAGTGAGTGCCCTCAGAAGCCAGTTATCATGTAATTGGCTGCGTTTTATTGCGACTGGAGCCAGTTGAACTCCTGATTAATTGCGGCAATAAGCAATTTTCTCTCTGGGCTTTTTTTTATATGCCTATAGGTAGAATTAAAGTGTTGTTTGGAAGGTGGAGAATAAATGGGGTTGCTGACAGATGTGTGTCTCATTAGTGTGTACAGTTATCTGTTGGCCATTTATTGGTGTGGTTGCGTTCCAGAGCTTGGCAGCAGTCGACCTATTAAAGAAACACTCCACTTTTTTGTTTGAAAATAGGCTCGTTTTAGTGTTGAGAATCTCACATGCATTCATTTTCCTTCGGCTTAGTCCCTGATTTATCAGGGGTCACCACAGCAGAATGAACCACCAACTACTCTGGCATATGTTTTACGCAGCAGATGCTCTTCCAGCTGCAACCCAGTACCGGGAAACACACACACACGCACACACACGCATGCGCACGCACACACACACACACACACACACACACACACACACACACACACACACTCATACACTACGGCCAATTTAGTTCATCCAATTCACCTATAGCGCATGTGTTTGGACTGTGGGGGAAAACGGAGCACCCGGAGGGAACCCACACCAACATGGGGAGAACATGCAAACTCCACACGGAAATGCCAACTGGCCCAGCCAGGACTCGAACCAGCGACCTTCTTGCTGTGAGGCGACAGTGATAACCACTGAGACACCGTGCTGCCAATCTCACATGCATTTAAAGTTAAAAGAATACTGCACTTTTTTGTGAATAGTCTCATTTTACAACTCGCCTAGTGTAGGGATGAACAAAACTTGGAAATATGCGATATCATTGTTGAGTATTGTGAAAAAGATATTTCTTACGATATAACATTTTCCTAGAAAAACGTTATTTTCATTAGCTATGTTTTTTATCTATGTGACGATATTAAAATAAACAGGTAAACAATATTTTTCAGCTCTAACTCATTCTAATTTAAACTGTGCCAAGGTGCGTCCATGTAGTCTTTAAAACACTATAGCGGGTCGCACATTGGATGCGCTGCTCGGCACCGCGACATGGCGCGCACATGACAGTTGAAAGTATCGCACACCAGAAGCGCACATTCACATGTTAAATTTTAAATCAAACTATTCAGATGGAGCTCTGTGGCGCGGCAGAAATATGAACAGTGTCCTGAGTCGTAGCTGTGCGCTGCGGACAGCTGCCGACTTGCAGCACCGGTGTGCGTACCCTGATAGAAACCTATGTTTAGAATTCTAAAATGTATGGTGCTGTGTGGCGCAACGCAGCGCGTCGCCGAGCAGCGCATCTGGTGTGCAACCTCCTTAAGGCTGCATTTACACGGCAGATCTTGATGGTTGGGGTGGCATGGTGGCTCAGTGGTTAGCACTGTCGCCTCACAGCAAGAAGGTCGCTGGTTTGAGTCCCGACTGGGTCAGTTGTCATTTCTGTGTGGAGTTTGCATGTTCTCACTGTGTGCTTCGGGTGCTCCGGTTTCCCCCACAGTCCAAACACATGCGCTATAGGTGAATTGGATGAACTAAATTGGCCATGTGTGTGAATGAGTGTGTATGGGTGTTTCCCAGTACTGGGTTGTGGCTGGAAGGACATCCACTGCATAAAAACATATGCCGGAATAGTTGGCGGTTCATTCCGCTGTGGCGACCCCTGATAAATAAGGTACTAAGCCGAAGGAAAATGAATGAATGAATCTTGATGGTCAATTTCGATTTTGTGACTGTATCTGTTTGTTTGTTTCTTTGATGACCCGCTTACATCATCTTGATTAATATTTTTTGTGATATACTGTGACTGTGGTGCTGACTGACAGCTGTGATAAAGAGCACTTTTTATCCATTCCTGTGTTTAATCTGTTTGCAGGGTTTCATTTATTTGGTTTCATTTCGAAGTTGATTTGCTATAGTTTATGACACAAATGTTCTCATTTGAGCACAATCTTTTAATCTAGGCTTTTTAAAACCAGTATATTATATTGTTTACATGGCAGATGTTGCTCTCTCTCTCTCTCTCTCTCTCTCTCTCTCTCTCTCTCTCTCTCTCACTCTCACTCTCATTTGTTATGTTTGCATTAAATACAAATTGAATGACATAGTAGTAGTGAGGCAAAAAATAATAATAATGATAATTTCACGATTTATTGTGCAGCCATACCTTAGAGTTAAAAATCTGGGTATGGTATTAGCATAGATTATTGAATCGGATTAGACTGTTAGCATCTTGCTCAAAAATAATTTTCCTGTTCAAAGTTTGACTGTTCTATAGTTGCATCATGTACTAAGACTAATGGAAAATGAAAAGTTGCTATTTTCTAGGCTGATATGCAATAATATTTTTAAGTTTTAAACTTTATATCCATAGTATTAAAACAGAATATTCCCAAATGTCCAAAAACTTTGTCTACTAAATATTTTTCTCTTAAGCTCTTTTCATTCATTCATTCATTTTCTTTTCGGCTTAATCCCTTTATTAATCAGGGGTCGCCACAGCGGAATAAATCGCCAACTTATCCAACATATGTTTTACGCAGCGGATGCCCTTCCAGCTGCAACCCATCACTGGGAAACACTCATACACTACGGACAATTTAGCTTACCCAATTCACCTGTACCGCATGTCTTTGGACTTGTGGGGGAAACCGAAGCACCCGGAGGAAACCCACGCCAACACAGGGAGAACATGCAAACTCCACACAGAAATGCCAACTGACCCAGCTGAGGCTCGAACCAGCGACCTTCGTACTGTGAGACGACAGTGCTACCCACTGCGCCACCACGCCGCTCACAAGCTCTTTTACTAGCTCATATAAAAAAATTTGGATTTTCTGTTTATTATATGCAAAACTTAATAGCTCTTTATTGGAAAAATACAGAAAGCCCTCCTTTTAAACAATGGTTGCAGGAATTGTCTCATTGTTTGAAATTAGAAAACCTGAAAAGTTTTCCCTGTGTAGGATTTCTGAAGGAAGCGGATACAAATCTTTTGTCTATATCTTGTATAACCTGCTATTAATATACCATTGTTTTAATACCTTTATATTGTATGTGTATGTACATGCATTTATTTATTTACAGTGGTGGAAATAAGTATTCAACACGTCACCATTTTTCTCAGAAAACACATTTCTGATAGCGCTGTTCATTTGAAATTTTCACCAGATGTTGGTAACAACCAAAGAAATCCATATATGCAAAGAAAACAAATCTAATTAGTTTACCAATTAAGTTATGTGTATTAAAATGAAATGACACAGAAAAAATTATTAAACACATGAAGAAAGGGAGGTGTAGAAAGGCAGTGAAAGCCCAGACAGCTTAAAGATGACTCTCATATAAAAAAAATTGCTCAGGTGTATTTTTCTTTTCACAGACTTCAACAGAGTGTAAAAATCTTGATGGCTCTGTGAGTCTCGTCTATCAAATCTGAGCTTTATTTTGTATTCTCTATTGGATTCGAGTCAGGTGATTGGCTGGGCCATTCTACAGCTTGATTTTCTTTCTCTGAAAATATTTGAGAGTTTCCTTGGCTGTGTTTTGGATCATTGTCTTGCTAAAATGTCCACCCTTGCTTCATCTTCATCCTCCTTCTAATGTAGATGTTGGACTGATATTCATTTACACTGAGGAAGGGCAGAGGGTTGCTGAAGAACTACTGAGAGATTTCAGCCGCTGTCTGGGCTTTCACTACCTTTCTACACCTCCCTTTCTTCATGTGTTCAATACTTTTTTCCTGCGTCATTTCATTGTAATTATTTATTGTAATTTTATGTAATTATTTATTATTTTTATTTTATTTTAAATTTTGTATATTTAGTTTTTTTTATTTAGTACATGTTAAAAGACAGTGTTTACTTTTATTTATTTTTTTTACATTTTCCATCAGTCCTACTACATGCTGTAACTATAAAAGAGTCGAGTTTTAAATAGGATTATCATCAAAACCATACCTGTCAACCCTCCCGTTTTTCCCGGGATTCTCCTGTATTTTACAGTTCTATCCCATTATCATCCCGTAAAGGTATTTTCCCGTATTTCTCCCATATTCTTCATCTTTCTGTGAAGGGTGGCAATAAACATTAAAGAGCCGATCCTCCCTATACACAACCCATACCGCCGAACCACATGGGGACGCCCCTTGCTCTTAAATGTGAATCTGTTCTGTGCTTTCATTTTATTTAGGCATGAAAACACTTTGAAATAAATATAAAAACGGCACGATTACCTTCCTTTTCATTACAGGCACCGTTGCCCCGATGCAATCCTCAAAACAGCCATGTTCATAGCGGTGCGTGACTGTCAGACGCACTCCATGTTGATAAATAGACGTTGTTTCCCACACCGATTCTGTACACGCGATTTGAAGCGGAGCGAAAGTGGACACTCTGGGTTTTTGGGTGCGTGTTTGAACAGACATGTACACATAATAATAATAATGATAATAACATCTAAACGTGTCGATCTTGGTGGGTTTTCTTTTAAACACAACAAATTTGGTCTTAAATGAGCATAAAAACTTAGGAAAGCAATCGAATGCTTTCATTATAGATCTGTGCGTTTTTAAAGTGACACCTTCGTTATTTAATGTAATCAAACGAAAAATCTAAATCAGAGATTCATTCGCTGCTCTTTAATCAGAATGTTTAAATTATACAGTGAAGAAAAGATTAATGAGATTTGATAACTTGATTCAGTTTCTTTATAATAGCTATCAAACTTAATAGGCTGTTTGCTAATTTATTTTTCTAATGTATACTATTTATTCTATCCTTTGTAAATAATAATAAACATATTATGGACTCTTTCAACTGTTTATTTACAATGAAACAGCTCCAGATGTACATATTTAGTAATTTGGTGAAATGTTTTTTTGTCCTTTATTTTCACATCCCAATGTTGACAGGTATGATCAAAACTCGTTGGTCATTTTTGAACGAGATGCTAATGGTCTAATCCGATTCAATGATCTATGCTAAGCTAAGCTAAAAGTAACCTCGCCAGACCCGGAGCTCAGCTGAATGGATTCAAAAATAGTAAAACTCACCTGTTTACCTTTAGGAGAGTTGTAAAATGAGCCTATTTAAAAAAAAAAAATAGAGAGTTCCTTTAATTTTAACAAATGCATGTGAGATTCTCAAAACACCTCCAGACTGAAACGAAGAGAAATCGCCAATCTGGAAACGGGTTCGCTTTCACTCAAGTTTCCCCTTTGTGGATGTATAGCATTATGCAATTTAAACGTCTGCCCCAGTGACTGCCGTTGGAGGCTTTTATCGGCCTCGAATTCCCGAAATCAAGTCATTGTGAGATTATTAACTTTGAAATCGAATTAAGAGGGTAACGCAAGACCTCCAGTCATTGGGAGACCATTAGATTACACTCACGCACAGGGCAACACAATTACCTCCCCCGTCCACAAGGACAGCAAGTCACCGGCCAAGAAGAAGTAAAGAAGTGTGCTTTTATTCGATTCCAGAGTCTGCTGTTGTGGAAAACCAGCTCATCAGATGGAATTGTTTTTCCTTTTGTGTTCGTTTCTGCCAGTTTTGCAGACGCCTGGCGAAAACAACCCTTTCTGGAGCTTAATCTGACCTGCTAATGCGAGGCTAGAAAGTTTGGTTGTCAAAAACTACATGCAGTGTAAATGTCACAAATCCAGCTATGTATTTTTTTGTGCAAAGATAATATCTGATATTCACCTGTCAGTCACTTTCACTGATTTGTATTTACATTCATGGAAATGCAGTACAGATTGAGATTTTAACTACCAGAATTTTGCATTATCTACACTTTTGAAAGCATTCAGCTGATCTCTGGTTCTAGCAGGAGAAACCGGAGACATGATTTGTGACGCAAACATCAAATAAAAATACAAACAAGGCAAGAAGTTGTACCAATGTCTTCTCTCATTTATTTTCCCAATAAAAACATACCTTGATATTTTGACAGTGTAGATTTGATTTTGATATTGATTTTGATTTTGGTCAACAAAGAATACAGCGTCTCCGTTCACCCCCTCTCTCCCTCTGACCAATATAAACCCTCTACATAAGTCTGTGACCCTTGTGATGAAAACGAGCCCACCAGCTCATCTTCAGGGGGAGAGATGTGAGTTCGTGAGGGAACAAAAAATGATGGCTTACTCGCAAAGCACGTGCAAGGTGGTGTTTATTTACAGTGCCGAAATGTCCATCCACAGTGCAAAACAAACAAAATTCCAAAAAGTACCAAAGAAACAACAAACAGGAAAATAAATCAGAGAAATATACTTCAAATATATCTACTAAAATAATAACAACAGGTATCCACAATATACGAGTTTGCTTGAGGCACCGCAGTAGCACTCTTGCATCGACTTGGTATGTTCTGGAGAATGTTCATGATCACGTGACACAGATTAACCATTCCATGTCTACTACACCTAGCTTAGCATAGATCATTGAATCGGATTGAACCATTAGCATGTCACTTAAAAATGGCCAAAGAGTTTTGACCTTTTTTTTTTTACAGATTTGCGTTTATATTGGTTGAAAAGGCAGTACAGGTTGAGATTTTAACATTGTCTTTTTGTAAACACAACAAATGAAGCGAATCCTTCAGTAAATGAAAGACATTTCTGAAGCTTAATTTGACCTGCTAATGCGAGGCTAGCAAGAAGAAAGTTTGTAGCGTCAAAAACTACATGCAGTGTAAATCCCAGCAAAGATAATATCTGCTATTCACCTGTCAGTCATTTTCACTGATCACCTCTTCCTCACCCCTCCCCCCTCGGCTCTTCACTTTCGTCCGGGACACCCAACACCTCCAACCAAACCAAC
>CAIGQV010017386.1:29023016-29034762 GCA_903798115.1 Danio jaintianensis
CTGGCCAATCCTGGAGCAGCTTGACCTTCTTTGCTTTCAGGTTCTTTGATGTGGAGGCTGAAGTATGAGAAGGAGCGCTATCCTGCTGAAGAATTTGCCCTCTCCTGTGGTTTGTAATGTAATGGGCAGCACATGTAGCATGTTGCCATCCACTCTGCAGATCTCTCGCACGCCCCCATACTGAATGTAACCCCAAACCATGAGTTTTCCTTCACCAAGCTGACTGATTTCTGTCCACGCGGGTTTCAGTAGGTCTTCTGTAGTATTTGTGATGATTGGGATGCAGTTCAACAGATGATTCATGGGAAAAATCTACCTTCTGCCACTTTTCCAAATGATCAACTAGAAGTCAAGTTATTATATGTTGCTCTTACAACTGGGATCGACGACAAGACTTTTTCAAATATTTCCCAAGTGTTTTACAGAGAAAGGACATTTTATTCTGATGAAAGTCTTATTTCTTTTAGTTTAGCACTTTTTAATTAAAAACATATATATTTTAGGGTCCATTTATTTTTGCCCCTTAAAGTCTGCCTGAACCAGACATTGCTGAGACTTTTATTTCAGTATGTTGCTGTACTTCCACCTAAAACTGAATATTGAGTAGGGGGCGTGGCTTTCTTTTGTGCATCATTCCTTCATAGCAAACTAACAGTTAGAGGGGCGTGGTTAAGGATATTAATATACAGTTGCTATGGAAATGCTCAAGTTGACGTCAACAAAAGAACCACCACAGATGGAAGGCAAATGGTTACTAAGATTACCAAAACAACCACAACAACAAAATTCAGTGGATTAATAAGCATGGATTAATTGTTCACCTTAAGAAAAACAATGTGAGATAGCAAAATAAACATCGTAGAATTGTGGCCTTTTTGTGGAAAAATTATTTGTTTTTTTATCAGTTGGCTACAGATTCTTGCAACAAGCTCATAAATTATCAGGAAAGGTATGGACTAATATAGAGTCTCAAATGGGGGCAGAAAGCCGTTTGGGAATATAAATGTAATGCACATGCAGTTGAAGACCAGATTATTAGCCCTCCTGTGCATTTTTAATTATTTTCCAAATATTTTCCAAGTGCTGTTTAACAGAGCAAGGAAATTTTCACAATATTTCCTGTTATTTGTTTCTTCTGGAGGAAGTTAAAGTTTTTAATAATAAAAAAAAACCACACACATATATATATATATATGAGCAATATCACACGAGTTGCAGTGCGATATGGCTGTATATCAGCACTGGTGGAAGGCGTGCGTTGTATATCAGCACCCACCAGTGCTGATATACAGCCATATTGCACTGCTACTCGTGTGATATTGCGTTTGTACAACAGTTGATGACACAATCGTGTATATAAAAAAGAAAATCAAACACGGAGAGTCTAAAAACCCTTTTGTATTAGGAACTACTTTCTTCCGCCATTCATTCACATCTGCAGCTGACGTCAGAACAGCAGAAGTTGTTACTGATGCACCAACGTCACTTTAGAGCTAGTGTTTGAATGTTTCTCTAGTGTAAGTGATGACAAAACAGGTGATTTTGCTGACATTTTAAGATTATAAGGCTGAACGTGACATGAAATGCCATCCGTCTACAGAGATATCTCCCAAGATTATTACAGTCTACAGTATTTCTCTGTTGCAATCGGGATATCACAATAATTAACCCCGAAAAAAGCAGCACAATCACTACCAGATTGCTGTTGTGTTTGCGATAAGGAAAAATGCTAAACACATGCGGCCATTTCTTCTTTCTTTCTGCCAACACAACACACATTACTGATATGCGAGTCCCATCTCACACTCAATACACCACAATTATATGTTATAAATACAGCACTACAACATACAAATGAGAGATCGACTTAGAATATCACTTACCTGTTTAATAATGATTTGATCAGCTGTAGTTAGAAATTACGCTGTTTTAATCTTCTAAGGGCTTATTATGCAGTCCTGTCGCCATCTTGTGGATAGACAACATCAACCGTCTTTGGTCTGCTCTGTATGGCAGGCTAATGGCCGCCAACGCGCTGTCTCTCAGAAATTATAAATATTTTAAAATAGGCACTATCCTTATAAATAAACTGCATAATTGCAATCTAAGCAACTACATTCTCAACTAAAAAAGCCTCAAAAGTACTTTATGCTGCCCAACAGCAGTAATATTTGCTCAGCTTGTTGCTGTATGTGGGCGGAGTAATACACAAGGGTGAAGGGTGAAGAGGCGGGTCGAGTGCTGTTACTGGCAAAATATCGCACGGCAATCAGATTCAAGAACCAGACAGAACTGTTGTATTTAAAGTCTGCCTGAACAACACGCTGCTAAGACTTTTATTTCAGAATTTTGATGTACTTCCAACTAAAGCTGAATATTGAGTATGGGGCGGGGCGGGGCTTTTCCCTCATAGCACACTAACAATAAGAGGGGCGTGGTAAAAGATATTAATATAGTTGCTATGGAATAGGGATGTGCACATCGAAGCTGCAGTATCGATATATCGATACCCAGAAACTTTTCATTTGGTATTGATATTTTTTCAAAAGTATCGATATTTTAACTATATTTTAATAATTTCTGCATAACTAAATGTTTTAGTGCTGTGTACAGGATTGTCGGTGACGCTTTGTATATAAGACGTTACACCAATCAATCTGCGGCAGAGCGTGACGTGAGCGATCATGTGCCTTTCAGCTAACTTACGTACTCAACACACACAAGTCGCACACTTCTGCATTACAGAATGGCACGATGGCAGAGAGGAAACGTAGTGTGGTGTGGTGCTTCTTCTCATCAGCTGTATGAGAAAAAGTTGTACACAGCAACAATACAAGCAGCCTTAATAAACACTTACAGACAACACACCCTGAAACTTATAAAGAAGCGGAGCAAAAACAAGCTGCCCAGTGTTCCTCTGCTCAGTCTCCCTCTGTCCGACAAAAGACATTAAAGGAGACTTTTAAAGGAGGCAAACCCTATCCAGGTACAAAGAGTAGAGTAATTAGTTAACCTATTAACTGTACATTCTCTCTCTCGTTACCATTAGGTAAATAAATATAAAGGTGTGTGTGTCTGTGTGTATCTGTGCAGTGTGTATATACAGTGTGTGTGTTTGTGTGTGTATGTGTGTGCAGTGTTTATATGCAATATGTGTGTATAATTATATAACACACACACACACACACACACACACACACACATATATATATATATATATATATATATATTTTAAATTAACATTATTATGAAAAATCACATTAACATTTCAAATAATAAGTGGTATCGGTATCGTAAAAAATGTAACAAAAAGTATCGGTATCGTATCGCATTCAAAAATTGTGGTATCGCCCATCCCTACTATGGAAGCCATCAAATTGACGTCAATAGAAGGATCACCACTCCAAATGCTCAGACTTTGATTGAAGATTACCAAAACAAAACAAAAATTCAGTGGATTAACTAACACAAATTAATTATTCACCTTACAAATAACCACATTAAAACATTGTTCATTTTGATTTCACATGGACCTTTTTATCTTGGCTACAAATTCTGGCAACAAGCTCATAAATCATTAGCAATAGGTATTGACTAATATGGAGCCTCAAAGGGGTAGCAGAAAGCCGCTTGGGAAAAGTTGTAAAGGCTTTAATTATGGGCTCGTAAAATGGGTGAGTTCTTGAAAAGGGGTGTTTTTTTTCCCTCTTTTTCTCTCTGCTCTGCTCAGCTCTGCATAATCACTTTTTCCCTGACCACTCTTCCCAACATGGGTGCAAATTTCCCATAAGTGACTCACGTGGAGGAGCGCCGAAACAGCAGACAGTTGGAGCTTCACACCTCCATGGCTAAATCAACCAGCCGGTGCGACTGGCAGACGGAGAGACGTCCTGAGCAGGTGTCTGGATTTTCACATGTCATGTCCCGAAAGAGTTCACCATCGGCAGGTTCCAGGCTCACCGGGACTCGCTGTCACATATCAAACCTGAACAAACATACACACTGAGCTCTGCGTAAGGTCATGTTGTCTGTTCCTAAGAATAACTGGCTGAATCGAGCACTGTGTGGAGGAGAATCTGGAAAACTTTTTTGACGTCTCTGTCATCACTGCATAAGCACTTCTACGTGATTCCCGGATGGCGGAGAGAAAAGTAAACCTTTAGGGACAAAAATCAGTGGGAAAATACCCACAAAGCTCTTTTGTGTTTTAAAGACATCTAATAGACATCTAAACATTGATATCCTGGCTAAAACGAGGCTAAATTGGGGCTGTCTGAAAATCTAATAGAAATCTAATAAGTAGTCAAAATATCTACTAATTATTAAATCAAGAAGAATTTTCTGAGCAAGATAAAAGATTTGTCTTGTTTTCAGTCAAAAATAAGTCAACAATAAGTGAGTTTATTCTTAAAACAAGGAAAAAAATCTGCCAATGGGGTAAGTAAAATAATGTTTAATAAAGTTTGAAGTACGATTACTTTACTTACCCCATTGGAAGAATATTTTTCTTATTTAAAAGGTCCTGTGAAATTAAAATAAAGTTTTTTTTTTATAGATTTTAGAAAGAGTAGTATGTTAATTTTAAGGATATCTATAAGATAGTGTGCGTCAAAACAGTGACAAAATTCACGTTTAGAAGATATAAACCTGATGTAAACATCCAAAGCTAGCAGTTTGTCACTTTCGCCTAAATGGATCAACGATTTTTGTCACGTCACCTCATTCTTCAGTTTCTCATCAAATCTTGACCAATCAAACGCTCTCTAGTATCTGAACAAAACACTACTTCCTGTTTTTTTTAAGGGGAGGAGTTACTCTATGCCCCGCCCTCTCTTAATGCTTCAGTTGAGATAACGAATAAAAAATGCACATTTCAAAGCACTTCACGGGACCTTTAAGGAAAAAACTCACCTTATTTTGACTTATTAAAAACAAACAATAATTGACGAGACAAAAACTCTAAATAAGAAAAGCATATGTTACAGTGTTGGACATCTTTGAGAATGAGAAAACAGATATTGCCATCCGTGGGAGTGGAAAAACGTGAGCTCTCTCGTTTTAGTTAGCTTACGTTCGTTTGATGTGTTCATGTGCAGCTTTTTGGTCCAGACATGAGCCAACGCGAGGTGACAACCACACTTGGGTTTCGTCGCCACTAGTTGTTTGGTGTTGGCTTGGTTTGGCCTTTAGATTTCCACTGACAGCCTAAATGTAGCCTTTTTTTTAGTCAAGACATCTATGATTAGACGTAAATTTTATGTCTATTAGACACAAAAAAAATGCTTGCTGACATATGACCCAGAGTAAAAGATAAGAGCAATTCAAATCATCTAAAGGATTGTTAGGCTGCATTAATTACGGTAAACAGAGCCGGGAACACTTCCCAAAAGACATTATAATTTGAACGGCATATACGCTTATGTTAGTCTATTTTTTCCTTATTCTGAGGTCTCCATAATCCTGGACCAGGCCGTATCCTGAGCAGATGCTGTGGTGGTCATGGAGGAGTGGAGAGCATGAGACTGATTCCTGAAAGACCCAAGTGACAGACGAGTCTTCACATTGATCCCGTGGGCCAGCCTGAACACCTGCCGGTGACCTAATCACACCTGTAGCTTCTCCACGATGGACATCCAGTGTTCTCCAGCCTCCAGCGCCTAGACTGCAGCTCTGCACAAGAAGTTTGGCCAGAGGAGAAATGGTCATGCCCAACTTCAGCCTGGTTTCTCTCTAGGTTTTTTTTTCCTTCACTTCAATTGGTGAAGTTTGTTCCTCACCACCGTCACCACTGGCTTTCTGCCTAGATGACAACATAAGAGCATTTATAGATTATATCTCAGTTTAAAGTTGAAAAAGTCCATTCTAATGCATGTTTGCCTGAGTTTTTGTTGCATTTAGATGGTTTTCGAGCGCTTCGAACAGTGAATTATTTTGCAAAGCAATTGGTTTGTTTCAAAGCTTCGAAAAGCTTAATTTTTTCCATCACTATAGCTCAGTACCCTTTGGAAATAGTGCTAAAAAATGGGTACAATATGGCTTGCTTTTTTCGGACAGTGGAATCAGACATACAGTAGGGGAAATAAGTATTGAACACGTCACCATTTTTCTCAAAACATATTTCTAAATTATCACCGGATGTTGGTAACAATCAAAGAAATTCATATATACAAAGAAAACAAACGAAATAGTTTACAAATGAAGTTGTGTAATAAAATGAAATGACACAGGGAAAAAAGTATTGAACACATAAAGAAAGGGAGGTGTAGAAATGCAGTGAAAGCCCAGACAGCAGCTGAAATCTCTCAGCAGTTATTCAGCAACTCTCTGCCCTTCCTCAGTGTAAATGAATATCAGCTGCTTCAGTCCAACATCTACATTAGCAGGAGGATGAAGATGAAACCAGGGTGGACATTTCAGCAAAGCAATGATCCAAAACACAGCCAAGAAATCTCTCAAATGCTTTCAGAAAAAGAAAAACAATTTGTAGAATGGCACAGCCAATCACCTGACTCGAATCCAATAGAAAATACGAAATAAAGCTCAGATTTGATAGACGAGACCCACAGAACCATCAAGATTTTTACAATCTGTTGAAGTCTGTGAAAAACTCACACTTGAGCAATGCATGTGACTTCAATACTTATTTCCCCAACTGTAAATACATACTGTACCAAACCGCACCACGCAATGGAAATAGACCATTACTTTGTGCATCTGCAAACTTGCCTACTGTATGTTCTATTAGAAAGTGATATTTTAGAAAAAGGCAGGAGAGGCGTCTTCATCTACAGCCAAACGCAGTAGGACAGAGGGTCACATGACCTGTCTAATAAACACGTCCGGCGCTCTCAATAGGTCACAGATGAGAACGGGCTTTTAAAATACTTTCTCTGTGTTTTGCAGTGATTCAGAATTGCAGTAATTTACACAGGAGTTATTGAATAAAGCTGTCTTTCACAGAGCTCTGATTGATAAGGATCTTGGAGCAGGACGGACTCTGTGGATATGAATGCTGAAAAACATGCCTTAGTGCATGATGGGATATGTGTTCATATCTTCAATGACCATTACTGTATATGCAGTGATATCACTGACACTGTTAATGAACATAGAGACTGATGCCTTAAGAAAAGCCTGTTTTGAATATCCACGAAGGGAATTTTATGTTTAATATTTTGGTTGTAATCAGAGTCCGCTAGGTTGATCTAACTTTCGATTACCGCCGCCTAATTGAATTCCAGGGAATTTTCTGGAAATCTTCATATTGATGTATTATGTTTCCATAACATGTATCATGCAATAAGCTGCCAGTTATTTAACATGTTACACCTGGACGAATGTAATATGATTATTAGTGGTGTTTGCAAAGTCAAGCAAGCTTTACTAATGCTTATATTTAGGATTTCAGAGACTTTGCAACCACCTCTCCAACGTGGTATCATCTTTATGGCTTTTGCACAGGAAAGCCCATACACTGTAAAATTTAACAACCTTACTTTTTTTTTGGTTGAATCAAATGAACTCTTTTCTTGTCATCTCAACTTAAATCAGTCAGACTGATTAAAAATATTACGTTAAACTTTGTGTAGCTAAAAAAAAAAAGTAGTTGAAACCTGATTAACTTATTAAATTAAGTTAAAGTAACGTAAAAACATTTGTTGTCTTGACTTTTTGTCATATCATTTTGTACAGTGTAGGGAAACCTGATATATGGCCAACCTATATACAAAATAACTCAAATATGATGATTTAGTATAACCAATGTTGGGTCTCAGCATGGGCCGATTCTGACGTTATGATAACCTTGGATAAAAATATCACGGTTTGACGGTATTGTGATTACTGCTCTAAAATATATTATTTTTAAATGTCTGGGTAAAAAACAACAACTTTTGTCCCCTTTGAACACAATTTATTTTATTTTGAGAAATATTTAAAATATTTTGGAGCAGTAAACATGTCAGGCTGAATGATTCAAATGAATCATTGACGTCTGTCGTCTTCATTTGTTTCAAAAACACTTAGGATATCTTTTCTGCTGGAGAGACTGTTGTCCTAAAAAAAATCAAAAAAACTTAAATAAAAAATCCTACACATACCTTAGAAATGGTATTGCAGAAAATGTTGGCGGTTTTAAAACCGGTTTTCCAAACCGCGGTATACCTTGAAAACGGTTATCGTCCCATGCCTAGTTGGGTCAAATATGGACAAACCCAACCATTGGGTTAAAAATGTCCAATTAAAATTTAATTGAAAAATTTTAACTGCTGGGTTTGTCCATATTTGATAAACAAACAAAAATCGGAACAATGCCACTGTTGCTCTTAAAAGACCTACAGACTTCATTAGGTCAAATAAGCAATACAAGAAATTCTTAGTTTTATCAATTTAACCACATCATGTCTGAAACCAATAGTTTTCCACGCAAAGTTTATAGCCAATAAACAAATTACAGAAAAGAAACAATATACACAATAAACAAAAAGCAATATATACTGAAGAAAATTGTCCATATGTCCATATTTAGCCCAACGATGGGTCACTAGAGCCCAGCATTTTTAGAGTGTACTGTAACATTCTTGAACATATATTTACATATTTATAATTCTAATGCTGGAAATAAAATATATCTAAACTAACGATTTTTGCTATTTTTTTTTAAACATATGTATATGTACGAACAGATGCAGACAAAACTATGAGTACATTCTTACTCTTTTAGAAATATTTCTTACATGAGGTTTAACACTAGACATTTTTTACACTATTTCCTATTATATTTTTTCTTCTGGAAAAAGTTTTATTTTTTATTGGTTTGGAATAAAAGCAGTTTTTTTTTTACAATTATTATTATTTTTAGGGCATTATTAGCACCATTTTTTTCCGATTGGCCACAGAACAAACCACTGTTGTCCAATGAATTGCCTAATGTACCTACTTTTAAGCTAATTAACCTATAAGCTTTTAAATAGCACTTTAAGCTGAATATTACTGTGTTGGAAAATAACTACTAAAATATCGTTCTGTCATCAAATCAAATCCCTTTTATTGTCACATCATCAGCAGTATGTGTGCTATGATGGGTGAAAAGCTTAGGTGCTGGCTCCAGACAGTGCAAAATACAGACAGTGCAAAGTGACATACTCCAAACATTCATTCACTCATTTTCTTTTCAGCTTAGTCCCTTTATTAATCTGGGGTCGCCACAGCGGAATGAACCGCCAACTTATCCAGCATATGTTTTACACAGCGGATGCCCTTCCAGCTGCAAGCCGTCACTGGGAAACACCCATACACTCTTAGATTCACACACATACACTACGGACAATTTAGCTTACCCAATTCACCTATAGCGCATGTGTTTGGACTCTGAGGGAAACCGGAGCACCTGGAGGAAACCCACGCCAACACAGGGAGAACATGCAAACTCCACACAGAAATGCTAACTGACCCAGCCGAGACTCGAACCAGCCGACCTTCTTGCTGTGAGGCGACAGCACTACCCACTGCGCCGCCAACTCTACATTACATATACTTTAAATTCAAACATAAACTTACATGTATAATAAATGTTACTTGTATATAATATATCAAATTTATATTGCAGCATTGAAGTAAAAATCCAGATTTGCGTGACTTGGAGGTGTTGTGTGAAGTAGCAACAGCTTGAATGATGTTTATTATGAGAAATCAAAAAAATGGAGAAGGCTTAACCTGGTGCTTCACTGCATTTAGAAAGCGTTTAAAGACCAACAAAAATGCCTCTAGTGCTGATTTAATTTTAACCAGTGATCAGTAATTTGTTCAAATATGCAAACGTGGACATGGCTAATTGCGAAATGAACAAAAGATGTGACACGGCTAATGATACCGGGCCGTTCTCACACTAATGAACAGACCCTCGAGGTAGCCATTGCTATCAAAGCATGTGGGGCAAAGAATATGTTTTTTCATCCGCAGCCTGACTAATTATACGAAAATAACAGCCAAGATGGAACAGCATACCTTTTTTTCAGAAAGACCGGAGGATTTTTGCTTAGCTTGGCATTTGAAATGGCTCCTCGATATTTGACACCTCTGCAAAGTAGTTTGCCAAACTGAACCGTAGCCACGTCCAAAAGCCCAGAGCACAAATACAGCTCTGAGCACCTGGGTGTCTTGATGCTTGACAAGAAACAGACCACAGCCTAAAAAAAACTACTTCAGCAAGCCTCTGTTTCTTTAAACAGGTGGTCTCGGGGTAGGCCGTGTTTAAAGTGATGTTGAGAACTCCTTCAGTAGATTAACTAGTCTGCGAGGACTACAAATGTGCTCCAATTAGCAGAGAAATACACCTAAGACTGCTGTGTTACATGCAACCCAGGCTCATTCTGAAAACGTAGCCCTATATACATGTCTGGAGAGCGCCAAGTACGTCCCAGGAGGGTGTTTTTGCTTTCGCGAATCCACCAGAGGCCGCTCTGTATGCTTTTTGAGGTCTCAAATTTCTCTCGCGAGTGCCATTCGCGTCTGCTCTTCTCGCATAAATCCACCAGAGGCTGCTGTCGACTGACTGACTGACTGACCAACCGACCGATCACCCCACCCACCCCCTTCCCTAAAACCAACCGATAGTGTTTTAAAAAGCACCGATTGACCAGCGTCCACCCACTTCCCTAAACCCAACCAACAATGTTTTGAAAAGCAATCCATAAAAAAAAAGCCCCCTGATTTTTACCACGTTTTCAGATTTTACCACATTCTCACCCTGTTATTTACTTGTTTATTTTATTTTTTAGCTTTTGTTTTACCTGCTTTCTGGAACCGTTCTTCGCCGGACGCGAACCCCATCATCACAGTCAGCTCTTCTCTGCATCTCAAGTCCACCGACGTACGCATCGAGCCACTGGACAAACTGGTAGCAGCGGCAGAAGCCGTCCATACGGAGGTAAGCGGTCAGCTGGTAAGCACGAAAAGGAACGGCATCATACCGCCCCGTAGCATTCGTTTTAAAGACGAAATGCAGCCTTACGTAATTCTGACTACATAATTCGCGATCTCCAGAAATGTATATAGGGCTACGTTTTCAGAATGAGCCTATGTTGACACATTCTCTATGAATTTATTATTTAAGATTTTTCTCCAAATTTCACATCCATAACACTTGAATTGCTTAAGAAAATCATACATTTTTAGCATTCTTTTAGTTTTTTTTATATCATGATTTACATAAGTCGCCTTATAAAATTTTATTTGGTTTAACATAGTTACATTTGTCAAAATATTTACAACAAGAATCATATGATGACATTTGATTTAAGATTTAAAATTGTATTTTATTTAAATATGTATTTAATGATCACAGTTTGGCACCAACATTCTAAATAATTTGCATTTTAAATCATATGACAAGCCACTATATGTTTTACTTTTATTGTTCAATTGTAATTATTGAAAATCTTATTGTAAGATGAATAATTTAACATAAATATGTCATTTCACCCGATTCGAATGTTATCACTCGATTGAATGGGCGTTATCAGTGGATATCAGCTGATAGATATGGGCCAGTAGGGGCCTTCTGCGCCTCCTAGTGGGCTCAGAAGGTTGTAATCATCCATCCACATGGTTAATCAGCTATTCTAATAGAGAACAGTTCAGATCCAGATGTGTTTTTACATTACTGTGACGGTTGGGTTTAGGGTTGGGGTTGGGGTAGACGTTAATAAAATACAATTAATGGGAAATTTTACATTACTGTGACGGT
>CAIGQV010017386.1:29046627-29057363 GCA_903798115.1 Danio jaintianensis
CGAAGACTTTTGGAAGATGGCCTGGTGTCAAGAAGGGCAGCAAAGAAGCCACTTCTCTCCAAAAAAAACATCAGGGACAGATTGATCTTCGGCAAAAAGTATGGCGAATGGACTGCTGAGGACTGGGGCAAAGTCATATTCTGGGGACCGGGGACCAAAACGTTGAAATTTTGGGTCCATGGCCTGGAAACTCCCCAGATCTTAATCCCATTGAGAACTTGTGGTCAATCCTCAAGAGGATTCAAGAAGACAAACAAAAACCCACTAATTCTGACAAACTCCAAGAAGTGATTATGAAAGAATGGGTTGCTATCAGTCAGGATTTGGCCCAGAAGTTGATTGAGAGCATGCCCAGTCGAATTGCAGAGGTCCTGAAAAAGAAGGGCCAACACTGCAAATACTGACTCTTTGCATAAATGTCATGTAATTGTCGATAAAAGCCTTTGAAACGTATGAAGTGCTTGTAATTATATTTCAGTACATCACAGAAACAACTGAAACAAAGATCTAAAAGCAGTTTAGCAGCAAACTTTGTGAAAACTAATATTTGTGTCATTCTCAAAACTTTTGGCCACGACTGTATACTGTAAAAAATTATGTGATCAATTAGTCCTGACAGCATATGCTTTTAGGTCATTGTAACTTATTAAGCTAAGTTAATCATGTTCTAACTTAATTGTATAAGTTACGCAAGCTGTTTTAAGTCAGTTTAACATAATATGAGTTCAATGTACTCATAAGATTAATTTAATTCAACTTAAAAATTTAAGGAAACCAGGAATTATTTTTAGTGTAGGAGTTAGGACGATTCGAAAGGCCAACACACTTTTGGGGGCCCCAGAGTTACTATTAGAGGGCCCAACCACCACAATTTATCTTATAATTATGATTAATTTGGTTGATTGTCATCTTGCTTTCTCACTTTCATTGTTGTTGTTTTTTTTTTATCTCATAGTCTTGACTTGTCAGTTATAATGTCACAATTTGACAAAATCTTGACCTAAAGGCATAGTTCGTCCAAAAATGAAAATATACTCCCTATTTACACTCTCTCAAACCTTTAAGTGTTTCTTTATTGAACACAAAATAAGATACTTTGAAGAAAGCTGAAAACCTGTAACCATTGACATCCATAGTAGGAATAACAAATACTATGGAAGTCAATGGTTACAGGTTTTCAACATTCTTCTTTTGTGTTCAACAGAAAATAGAAACTCATAATGGTTTAAAACAAGTAAAGGGTGAGTAAGGGCGACACAGTAGCACTGTTACCTCACAGCAAGAAGGTCGCTGGTTCGAGTCCTGGCTAGGTCAGTTGGCATTTCTGTGTGTAGTTTGCATGTTCTCCCCATGTTGGCGTGGGTTTCCTCCGGGTGCTCTGGTTTCCCCAACAGTCCAAACACATGTGCTGTAGGTGAATTGGGTAAGCTAAAGTGTATGTGTGTATGTCCTGGTCCTCCAGATTGGGGGTTGAGTGTTGGGCTAACAACCCACCTCATAACAAAACTAGGTGTTACGAAACACCAATATGGTGCGGCTAAATATCAAATTCAATATAAAATGGCCCTGGGAGTAAGTAAGTAAAGGGTGAGTAAAGATGACAGATTTTTTGGGTCTCATACTTTCTGTGCATGATACTTCAAATCATGCTGTTTGTTAGAGAGAAGTGTGATTTCACTTCTCTTTCGCACTCTCTACAAACTATTTCTGTCATTATTCTGATGTTTCGTTGTAATTTGGCTTTGTAAAATCCTCAATTTCATAATATCTCAATTCAATACCAGCTTTCTGTTTATCCATCATTGTTCCTGTTATAATTATTAATTTCTACAATCATATTTGTGCATATTTTTATTGATGTGACCGACTCAATGTTTGATTTTAAATGAGGCGTTTCATCATAATCTTCAATTTTTCAGTTTTTTTTTTTTTATCTCATAGTCTTGACTGTTTATATCAGAATAATGTTTTTATAATAATAATCTCATAAATACAACTTTCAGGCATAATTGTAGAGATTTGTGTCAATATTTTGACATTTTGCTATATTTTGTCTTTGTAAATATTTCAAAATTGCATCTCAGTTTTTATCTATTGTGTTTAAGTCGTTGTTAATGTTATATCTATGCTGTTTTATCTCATAATTAATTAGTTTGTCATTTTACTTAAGACCTTTCATGTCATATTCTCACGTTCATGGTTGTTTTTTACCTCATAATCTTGACGTGTCAGAACTATAATGTGTCACAATTTCAACCATTTGTCAAAATATCTTCTTTTTTTCACACTTTCACAACTCACAATCTCATACTTTCTGTGCACGATAATTCAAATCATGCTGTTTGTTAGAGAGAAGTCTGATTTCACCTTTCTTTCGTACTCTCTACAAACTATTTCTGTCATTATTCTGACGTTTCGTTGTAATTTGGCTTTGTAAAATCCTCAATTTCATATCTCATAATTCAATAACAGCTGTCTGTTTATCCATCATTGTTCCTGTTATAATTATTAATTTTTACACTAATATTTGTGCATATTTTTATTGATGTGACTGACTTAATTTTTTATTTTTAATAAAAAATTTATTTAGTGGCGTTTCATACCATAATCTTGCCTTTTTCCATTTTTTAAATCTCAGTATTAACTTGTCAATTATAACTGTTTATATCAGAATGTTTTTTTAATAATGATCTCATAAATGCAACTTTTAGGCATAATTCCTGCATAATTGTAGAGATTTCTGTCAATATTTTGACCTTTGCTATATTTTGGCTTTGTAAATATTTCAAAATTGTATCATAAGTTTTATCTATCTGTCATTGTTCGTTATAATTATGCCGTTTTATCTCAATTACTTATGATTAATTGGTTTGTGTTGTTGTTTCTGCCATAATTTTAAGTTGTAATTTGGCCTTGTAAAAATCCTCATAATATCTCATAACTCAATAACTCATCACAGTTGTTTGTATCGCATGCACATTGCAGTAATGTGGATATTTCAGATGCATCATCATCATCATCATCAGTGTGTGTTGTCAGTGTATCTGCTGTTAAGAACAGACTCTGGATCAGCTGATCTGTGAAAGCTGCTCTCCAGAGGCTGTACTCAATAGTTCTGGACTGAATCCACAGACCACAGTAACCACAAATGAGGCCATCGCTGACCCTCTCAGGTAAAACAGCGCCGGGTCAGTCCATGGACACACACACACACATAAATAATTCTGACTTCAACAGTATATATATCAATTGAACTGATTAATGCTCAGTGTTGAATACCTGCTAATAAAAGCTAATCTTCACAAGTTTACATAGTGTATATTGCATTATTCGTATTTAATAACAACATATACAGTTTTTGCCCTCCTGTGAAATATTCCTGGGAAATTTTCTATAATATTTTTGTCTTCTAAAGTCATTTATTTTTGCTTGGCTGGAATAAAAGCAGTATAGCTTCTTTTTAAAATTAATTTTAGGAAACTTTGTTGGTCAAAAACGCCACTCAGTGTCAGAACAGCTTCTCTGATGGACTGATTTATTTAGTAATTGATGCACATTTTTAAAGACAGTCATTTATCCAATTTACAGCTGAAAAGAGCTTCTTAAACTAATGTTTTTAACATGGGGGAAAACAGCATATTTACATTGACGAGGCTGCATTTGCACAAATAAGAAAAGGAGTTTTAAAAACAGAAGTGTGTGAATGTGAAAGCAGACACTTGAGACGTACAGAGTGTTTCAGATCTTGCTGCTGAGGGTCTGTTTGTCCAGCATCAGGTCAGCAAATCTCTGCTGCAACTCTTTCTCTCGTTCCTGCTGACGCTGAACATCTTCTCTCAGAGCCTAGAAACACACACAGAAACACACAACTACAGTCAATACAGGAGAAACTGCACATGCAAACTGCTGGAAAACAAAGCTAAACAACATTTAAAAAAAAATCATTGCAAAAGTTATTAAATTTTACATAAAAAAATATTCTTTAACATATTCAAGGCAACCTAATTATAAAATGATAAAATGTAATTATTTTACACTTTACTACATTACATTTTTATAAAATATTGATATAAATTCCTATAGCATTATGAAAAAAAATACAAAAACAATATAATACATATTTAAAAAATAATCCTAAAAAAAAATTATATATATATAAAACACACAGTTGCAATCAGAATTATTAAAGCCCCTTTGAATTTTTTTTCTTTTTCAAATATTTCCCAAATGATGTTTAACAGAGCAAGGAAATTTTCACAGTATGTCTGATAATATTCTTTCTTCTGGAGAAAGTCTTATTTGTTTTATTTCGTCTAGAATAAAAGCAGTTTTTAATTTAAAAAAAAACATTTTAAGGTCAATATTATTAGCCCATTTAAGCAATATTTTTTTTCGATAGTCTACAGAACAAACCATCGTTACACAATAACTTGCCTAACTACCCTTACCTGCCTAGTTAACCTAGTTAACCTAGTTAAGCCTTTAAATGTCACTTTAAGCTGTATAGAAGTGTCTTGAAAAATATCTAGTCAAATATTATGTGCTGTCATCATGACTAAGATAAAAGAAATCAGTTATTAGAAATGAGGTATTAAAACTATTATGTTTAGAAATGTGTTGAAAAAATCTTCTCTCCGTTGAACACAAATTGGGTAAAAAAATATACAGGGGGGCTAATAATTCAGGGGGGCTAATAATTCTGATTGCAACTGTGTATATATAAAGCAACTGTATATAACTATAAACAATATTATTATTAATTCTGTAAATGTATGAATTAACATTTTAAAATGATAGAAATATTAATACAATCTGTAAAAATTGAAGAAATAACTACATTTACTAAATTCTTGAATTATACTTTGAACATTGCACATTTGTGACATTCTTTCCTAAAACAATCATTATATTTAAAGATTTTTTTTCTTAATTTAATGCCAAGAAGGGTTACAGTGTATTCTTAATAAAATTAAGATCCAAGATGGCGCCGCGGATGGCCGCCTCGGTGTGGAGCGCTCCAGTTTTTGCACTGTTTTTGTTAGTTTGTCCTGTTTTATGTTTATCATACGTGATCAGTTATACCAGGGACGAGCAGTACACTCCAATTAATCACCAACCGGTTTTTTATTTCTCTGGCGTTTTGCTGAACATTGTCGTCGGCGGAGCAGCTGCACTGGGGAAACGCTACAAGACGTGCAGGCGTGGGAAGCGAGCCGGCGTGCTCGTCACGCTCAGACAGCGCGGCTTCAGAACGGCGTTGCCTAGCATCCATCTGTCGAATCTCCGCTCTCTTCCTAACAAAATGGACGAACTACTTCTGCTCGCACGCAAAAACAAGAACTTTACCAACTCTGCTGCTCTGTGT
Organism: Danio jaintianensis; assembly: GCA_903798115.1. Lineage (NCBI taxonomy): Eukaryota > Metazoa > Chordata > Actinopteri > Cypriniformes > Danionidae > Danio > Danio jaintianensis. The sequence continues at coordinate 29,051,993 of CAIGQV010017386.1, forward strand.
TTCACGGAAACCTGGCTGAACGAAGCCATTCCGGACAGCGCATTACACTGGACTTTCAGCTGTACCGAGCGGATCGCGATACGGAGTCAACGGGCAAAACGCGCGGTGGTGGGACGTGCTTTTACATCAACAGAAGGTGGTGTACGGATGTAACTGTGTTAAAGAAGATGTGCTGTCCTGACGTGGAAGTGCTTTTCATTAACTGTAAGCCGTTCTACTCGCCGTGGGAGTTTTCCTTGTTCATTCTCATCGGTGTTTATATTCCACCGCAAGCACACGTGAGTACTGCACTGCAACAGCTGGCTGATCTGATCACAGAGACAGAACAACAACACCCGGACTCTGTTTTTATCATTCTCGGTGACTTTAATCAGGCAAAACTCACACATGAGCTGCCTAAATTCAAACAGCACATTACATGCCCCACCAGAGACAATAATATTTTGGACCACTGCTACACCACAATAAAGGATGCATATCGTTCCGTCGCCAGAGCAGCTCTAGGACTCTCCGACCACTGCCTGGTTCATCTTATACCAACTTACAGACAAAAACTTAAAACTACTAAGCCAGTATTAAGGACTGTTAAGAGATGGACCAACGACACAGAGCAGGTCTTACAAGCCTGTTTTGAATGCACTGACTGGAGTGTTTTTTAAGCTGTAGCCACCGACCTGGACGAGCTCACAGAGACTGTAACATCATACATCAGTTCCTGTGAGGAGATATGCATCCCTACCAGGACCCACTTATCATTTAACAATGATAAACCATGGTTCACACCAAAACTTAGACAGCTTCGTCAGGCCAAAGAGGATGCCTACAGGAGTGGGGACAGGATCTTGTACAATCAGGCCAGGAACACACTGACAAAGGAGATTGGTGTGGCTAAGAAGAGCTATGCCAAAAAGCTGGAAAACCAGTTTTCGGCCAACGACCCTGCATCAGTGTGGAAAGGCCTGAAAGACATCACAAACTACAAGACACCATCCCCCAGCATTGACGGCAATAAACAACTTGCAAACGAGCTGAATATGTTTTACTGTAGATTTGAGACCTCGGACCAGACACCCCACACCCACCCTGACCATCTTTCTACACAGCCATCAACACCTCCAGCCATCCCCCTCTCCCCCCCTGCACTTCAGATCAGGGAGGATAATGTGCGTCAGATCTTCAGGAAACAGAAGAGGAGGAAAGCACCAGGCCCAGATGGTGTTTCACCAGCCTGTCTGAGAACCTGCGCTGACCAGCTGGCTCCCATTTTCTCACAGATCTTCAACAGATCACTGGAACAGCGCAAAGTTCCATCCTGCTTCAAATGCTCCACCATCATCCAAATCCAGAAGAAGCCAAAGATCACAGGACTCAATGACTACAGACCTATTGCCTTAACATCTGTGGCATGAAGTCATTTGAAAGATTAGTGCTAGCATATCTGAAGGACATCACTGGACCTTTGCTGGACCCCCTGCAGTTTGCCTATAGAGCAAACCGGTCTGTGGATGATGCAGTCAACATGGGACTGCATTATACCCTACAACATCTGGACAAACCAGGGAACTACGCAAGGATTCTATTAGTGGACTTCAGTTCTGCCTTCAACACCATCGTCCCATCATTGCTCGAGTACAAACTGACCCAGCTCTCTGTTCCTAGCTCTGTCTGTCAACGGATCACCAGCTTTCTGACAGATAGACAACAGCTAGTCAGAATGGGCAAAATCACATCCGACAGCCGCACCATCAGCACCGGTGCCCCCCAGGGATGTGTTCTCTCCCCACTGCTCTTCTCCCTGTACACCAACGACTGCACTGCAAAAGACCCCTCCATCAAGCTCCTGAAGTTTGCGGACGACACTACTGTTATCGGCCTCATCCGGAACGGTGACGAGTCTGCATACAGACAGGAGGTGGAGCGGCTGACTCTATGGTGCAGATGCAACAACCTGGAGCTGAACACGCTCAAAACGGTGGAGATGATAGTGGACTTTAGGAGAAACCCCCCAGCACTTCCCCCACTCACCATCATGAACAGCACTGTGGCTGCAGTAGAGTCATTCAGGTTCCTGGGCACCACCATCTCTCAGGATCTGAAGTGGGACATTCACATAGACTCTATTGTGAAGAAAGCCCAGCAGAGACTGTACTTCCTTCGTCAGCTAAGGAAGTTCAACCTGCCACAGGAGCTGCTCGTACAGTTCTACTCAGCTGTCATCCAACCCATCCTCTGCACTTCAATCACCGTCTGGTTCGGCTCAGCTGCCAAAACCGACCTCCGTAGAGTACAGCGAATAGTCCGGACTGCTGAACGAATCACTGGCACTACCCTTCCTACACTTCAAGAACTGTACTCTTCCAGAGTGAGTAAAAGGGCTTGCAAAATCACTCTGGACCCTACACACCCAGCACACTTCCTGTTTGAACTGTTACCGTCTGGTCGGCGCTACAGAGCACCGAGCACAAAAACAGCCAGAAACAGGAAAAGTTTCTTTCCTCAGGCCATCTACCTCATGAACAGTTAATTATTCCCCTACTGTGCAATAAACATGTGCAATACTTCTCCATACGCATTTGTATACAGCACCTTATAACAATATACAATGCAATACTTTCTCCATACGCATTTGTACACAGCACCTTATAACTTGCATATTTATAACAAATCTGCACAAACAATTCATCATCCAGAGCTCTTTGTCTAACTGCATCTCTGTTTAATGTTTGTCGTATTTTTCTCATATTTATTTTGTGTTGTCACTTGTCACTTTATGTACACTGGAAGCTTCTGTAGCCAAAACAAATTCCTTGTGTGTGTAAGCACACTTGGCAATAAAACCGATTCTGATTCTGAAAATTGTAAAGTTTCTCTAAAATGACTAAATTTACTCTCAATTAGTCATATGAATTTTCTTTCTTTTCGGCTTAGTCCCTTTATTAATCTGGGGTCGCCACAGCGGAATGAACCGCCAACTTATCCAGCATATGTTTTACGCAGCGGATGCCCTTCCAGCTGCAACCCATCACTGGAAAACATCCATACACACTCATTCACACACATACACTACGGACAATTTAGCTTACCCAATTCACCTATACCACCACGTCTTTGGACTTGTGGGGGAAACCGGAGCACCCGGAGGAAACCCACGCAAACACAGGGAGAGCATGCAAACTCCGCACAGAAATGCCAACTGACCCAACCGAGGCTCGAATCAGTGACCTTCTTGCTGTGAGGCAATCGTGCTACCCAATGCACCACCATGACACCCTCATATGAATTTTATCCCAACCTAAAAATATTCTAAATATCAATAGTAATATTGCATTTGACATGAGAATATAAATGCACAAAATAATATGGGTAATATATTGTAATTCTGTCAGTCATATAGGTGAATTGGGTAGGCTAAATTGTCCGTAGTGTATGTGTGTGAATGAGTGTGTATGGATGTTTCCTAGTGATGGGTTGCAGCTGGAAGGGCATCCACTGCGTAAAACATATGCTGGATAAGTTGGCGGTTCATTCCGCTGTGGCGACCCCAGATTAATAAAGGGACTAAGCCGAAAAGAAAATGAATGAATGTATGTGCACCTCTTGTCTGCGTGGGATGGCCAGATCCTCCTGCTTCTTGAGCTCCATGAAGGTGTGCAGCTCCAGATTGGCCTGCTCCAGCTGATCCCACACTTCACTTAGCTGCTTCAGCAAACCCATTGCCCTTGACTGATATCCACCCAGCAGGATCTTCATCTTCTTCTCCATCTTCGCTGCTCGCTTCGCCTCCGCAGTCATGTGCCCACGGTTCATCTGATGGAGAAACACAGACGAAGTATATTACAATCAACAAATTATAAACTTAAAAAAATCTAAATTAACTCAAAAATTATCAACAAAGCTGAAATTAAAACAATAAAACAATAAGATTATGTAAAATGACAAACATCAAAACAACAATTCCAACAGAATTTCTAATAATATGCAAAACAAATGAAATGCCTATTGCCTAAATCACGGGTCTCCAACTCAATTCCTGGAGGGCCGCAGTTCCAACCCTAATCAAACACAGCTGATCCAACTAATCAAGATGTTCGAGACTCTTTTGAACACCTTGATTATTTGGATCAGCTGTGTTTGATTAGAGTTGGAGCAAAACTGTGCAGAGCTGCGGCCCTCCAGGAACTGAGTTCGAGACCTATGGCCTAAATAAATAAAAGTAAGTTGAAAATACATGTTTAAAAAAGGAGAAATCATTTTTCATGATGCCTAATCATTTCATGATAATTAATTATCTAATAAACAGGATAACGGATGAGGAAAAAGGATAAATACAAGAAATGCAGGCAGCACAGTGGCTCAGTGGTTAGCACTGTCGCCTCACAGCAAGAAGGTCGCTGGTTCGAGTCCCAGCTGGGCAAGTTTTTTACGTGGAGTTTGCATGTTCTCCCCGTGTTGGCGTGGGTTTCCTCCGGGTGTTCCGGTTTCCCCCACAGTCTAAACACATGCACTATAGGTGAATTGAATAAACAAAATTGGCCGTAGTATATGAGTGTGTGTGTGTGTGTGTGTGTGTGTGAGTGAATCAGTGTGTATGGGTGTTTCCCAGTACTGGGTTGCAGCTGGAAGGGCATCTGCTGCGTAAAACATATGCTGGATAAGTTGGTGGTTCATTCCGCTGTGGCGACCACTGATAAATAAGGGACTAAGCTGAAGGAAAATGAAGGAATGCATGAATAAATAAATAAATAAATACAAAAAATGTTAAATATAAGCAAAATAAAGACAAAATGCCCAGCAACTGAAAAAGTTAGTTATGTAAAACAAAAGTGATACAAAATATTAAATACTTAGAAAAAAATAAATAAAATGCTGGAAGAACATTAAAAAGGTGAAAACATTACAAAAAGGCAAGAATTATAATACTATAATATACTATAATACTAATAGATACAAGAAATGTAAAAAATATTAAGACAGCAACTTAAATTATGTAAAAGTAATTATCTAAATAAATAAAAAAAATATTGTTACAAAATATTAAACGCTTAGAATTTTTTTTATAAAATGCTGGAAGAAAATTAAGATGAAAACATTACAAAGGAAAGAATTATAATATTATAACACATCATAATACTATTAAATACAAGAAATGTAAAAGATATATATATATAAAAAACAAAAAAGACAGCAACTTAAATTATGAAAAAAATTAACTAAAATATTTTTTTTTTACAAAATATTAAACGCACAGCCAAAAATAAATAAAACAAGTTAAAACATATATTTTTAATATGTATATTTTTTTATAAATATTAAATGAAAAATAAAATACATAATAATAAAATATAAAAATATACTACTAATAAAAATCAAT
>CAIGQV010017386.1:29072363-29091095 GCA_903798115.1 Danio jaintianensis
ATGGGACACCATACTTGGCCACACTACACTTCACTTCACTTCATGTAGAAATCAGAGAACTATTTAACTTATTAAACCAATGCAGTATATGGCACCTTTAATATAATGTAAATAATGCCTCTTCGTGAAATATTATATTTAGAAAAAATAAACATGCCATATTTACTATATTCCAAAAAATCCAAAATGTCATGTGTTTTTTCAACATATTTCAAAAAGAGGATTCATTTACATTATATTAAGGCATACAAGTCTTGATACCCAGGGTTCCCTTTAAATGTGCTCTAGAAATAAATGAAGTTGAAGTTAAAACAGCATTATAAATAACCAGACAGTGAGATTCAGCACAAACACACAGAAGCATCAGCGGAACAAACCTGCAGGATCTTGTCCTGTGCGGCTGGAGTTTTGGGTGTGCGCAGGGCCATGGAGTTATTGGTCACGTTATATTCAGACAGAAGCGCACTGGAGGCTGAGTTAGTGATGCCAGACTCCTCTGCCGTCTGACGGGCGATTTCACTGGCCTGACCCAGTTTGACCACCTCCTCCAGCTCAGCATCTGAAATCTGGGAGGGAAAAAACATTAAATATTGTTTAGTCAACATTAACATAAATGCATCATATAACACATTGAGCGACAATGGTTTTACCTCCATAATATTATCGTATTTATTTATTTATACTAAATGCATTTATACAATTTCAAAACTAAAAATTTGAAGCAAAACTAATAAACATTAACTAAACGTAAATGCATCATATAACACATCGAGCGACTGAGTGGTTAGCATGCAGCAATCAGTGTAATTAGATTTATTCATTTTTTTTTACCCCATAATATTATTGTATATATTCATTTCTACTAAATACATTAATACAATTTCAAAACTAAAAATTTGAAGCAAAACAAATGAACTTATTTTTACTGTAAGTTTAGTTTGTGTTAATAACTTTATTCTGTGCTTTTGCCATTTACAAATTTCAGATTTGTTTTTCTTTAATTTATTTTTGTATTTATATTTATTCTGTTTCTATTTTACTTTATTTTAATGAGATGTTTTTATACTGCTATTTAGATTTAATTTATTCGGCAGACAAGTTGGATTAGTGTTAATGTAATATATTTTACTTAGTATTACCGTATATTAGTTTTCCCTTTGTTTGTTATTTAAACCTACATCCTAATTACGCTATGTATAAGTGTACTCAAATTTTCTATCCCCATATTTATGTGGTTGGTATTGCAAGGAGTAATTTGAGTATTATTTACATAATCTTAAACATATTACCAGCAACAATATTTATTAACAAACTTCTTTTTATGCGCAATGAAATGAATGGGTTTCATAGAGCAGTGCTTTATGTCCCTGGTATGAAAGCCGCTTAGATTTCTTAAAATTAAAAAGTAATCATAGCAAACCAAGTCAATGTACCGAAATAGATTGTAAATATTGAAATAATAAAAAGGACAAAACACTTTAAATTGCTACAACTTAAATTTAAAAACAAATATTAATCACTAGTTACTAGAATGATCTGGAAGCTGCGTAGTGATTAATGTGGTAATTATATGAGCTTATCTCTGTAAACCAAGTCAATGTACCAAAATGAATTGTAAATATTGAAATAACAAAAAGGGCAAAACACTTTAAATTGCTACAACTTAAAATAGCGTTTTTTTAATGTTAATATCAGTATGTTAGTCTTCAAATATATCTATAAGCTAGTGTGCTACAAAACAATGACAAAATTCATGTTTAGAAGATATAAAACTGATATAAACATGTAAAGCTTGTAGTTTGTCATTTCCGCCTAAAAGGATCAATGTTTTTTTTTTTCACATCAACACATACTTCAGTTTCTAATCAAATCTTCTGACCAATCAAACGCTCTCTATTATCTGACATGCCCCGCTGCCTTCAAGACGCTTCTCATTTGCTTTTAACTCAGGGTTCATACACATTTTTACTACTAAAATTCCATGACTTTTCTATGATTTTTTCAAGACTTTCAAGTAAATTTTCATGACCTAATGTTTCATGCAATGTCTACGTATGCGTGGTAAAAAAACAATACATGTTAAAATTTATTACAGCATATCGTAAAACACGCAACAATCTATTTAGTTTCAGCTTATATTTATATCTATGTGAAATTGATTTAGATAATGCTTACACCGCACTAATAATGTGAGAGTATGTGATTGGCCAAGGACAGAAAAGTAGTAAAGACAACTAACCTATATTCAAGTATAAAGATATCTGTTTTCCATGACTTTTCCAAAACTTTTCCAGGCCTGGAAAATGCCATGTCAAAATTCCATGACTTTTCCAGGTTTTCCATGACCGTATGAACCCTGTTAATTTTATGTGCTTGAGCTCAAACACTCTCACTGGCAGAGCTGTGACAAAACACGCTATTGGCTACTTTTATAAAAGGGGAGGGACTACTATATGTCCCGCCCTCTCTTCACTTTTTAGTTTATGTCAAACATTGAATAAAAATGCACATTTCAAAGCAATTCACGGGACCTTTAAGTACTTTCCAGGCCTTGAATCCATATGTCTGAAATTCAAGCACTTTCAAGAAGTGTGGGAAGCCTGTAAAATGATGTGATAGCTGCGTAGTGATTAATATAGTAATTATTTGAACTGATCTCTGACCTGCGGTGCCGGCAGCACCAGTTTGCTCCTCTTCTTAGTGAACTCTGACACTCCACTGGTCTGCAGAATGGCTGAAGGCAGATCAGACTCCTTCTTCTTCTTGATCTTCTGCCTGTCCTTCTTCCGGTCACGATCTTCCTTCTCACTACAGACAATACTCAATTCAATTCATCTTTATTTCTATAGAGCATTTTACTATGTACAGTAATCAACATCTGAAGTGGATCAAAAATAATAATAATTAGCCCCCATAAGCAATATCTACAGAACAAACCACTGTTATACAATGATTTGCCTAACTACCCTAACTTGCCTAATTAACCTAGTTAAGACTTTAAATGTCACTTTAAGCTGAATACTAGTATCTTATATCTACTAGTATACTAACATATAATATCAAGTGAAATATTATGTGCTGTCATCATGGCAAAGATAAAAGAAATCAGTTATTAGAAATGAGTTATTAAAACTATTATGTTTAGAAATGTGTTGAAGAAATCTTCTTTCCGTTAAACAGAAATTGGGATTATATATATTAATAGATTAAATTTACAGAAAAGGAGCTATATCATGATTCATACTGTTATCTGGATATGAGATTACTTGTATCATGATATAAGATGTTTGTCATTGATGGTTGATTAAAACACAGCCGTCTAGACTCTGGTCTCCTGATGGACCTGCAGGAGAACAGGATAAATCCAGACGAGTCGCTCACCTCCGCAGTTCCCCATCCAGATGCTGCTGCCGCAAGCGTTTGAAGTCCGGCTCCAGAGGATCGTACTGCTCCATGGACGTATCATAGAAGCCCTGAGCGGGTTTCTTTTGAAATGGGATCTCAGCATTATAGTCCACTCCTCTCTTCTTCTTGCGCTTCTTCTGGATGTCGATGCCAGCGGCTCGCAGCTCTCTGCGCTTCTGAAGGGCTGCCAGACGACTGAGGAAAACAACAAAGTTCATTAAAAAAAAAATACATTCAATCATTGTCAATGACAATTGTTTTTAAGATCATAAACACTGACATCAATAACTAGTTGGCAACCTTTTAAATATGTTAAATACTTATGTTTTAATGTCATATTAGCAGCACTGGATATACACATGGCAATGTTCAAAATACCCCACAAATGGGGTACCCCTTTGAAACGGACCCTTTCAGGCTTTGATCCTAATTGTGCTGTTTTGGTGACTGTCGCTTTAAATTCAAATGAGATTGTGCTCTCTTCAAAAGAGGGCGGAGCTACAAATGCCTGTGTGTCAGCATAGTGGCAGATTCAAAAACAAAAGTAACCTCCTATGCTAATGAGGGAGAGATGGTCACTAATGGGCGGAGTTTTCCCCCTCTTATGACACGTACAAAGGGAGCATGTCAATCAAAGTGTTTTTGAGGACTGTTTTATCAAGTGTGATTATAAAAAAAAAACTAATGAATCTTTACCATTAGAAGCTGGCTATATTCACACACTGTTGCCACACAACTGTGTTTAAACCCCTTTTAAAAGTGATTTTTGCATAATAGGACCCCTTTAATGTTAATTTATGTATTGTAAACTAAGATGAACATTTAACAATTTCAATCACCAAGACTAAGAAAATTTTATTGATGTAATGTCATGTATTTTTTACTTAATGTCATGTCAGCAACCAAGGCTATTTTCATGGTAAGAACATTTTATTAATAAATATACAATTAAAAACAACAAACAAATGAATACATAAATTAAATAAGATTTTTTTGTGTTAATACATGATAAAAATGTTTAAAGTTTTCCTGGTGTCACTTTGTTAAAAATGTCCTTAATGGAGTTCGTTTCATAAAAAAATCCTGCTGGAGTCATAAAAAGCAGGACAGTGCAGTAAAATGTGTTTTACAGTAAGGGGAATTGTGCAGTACAAACATTGAGTGGGGTCTTCATCTTTAAGCAAAAAACCATGGTTTAATCTTGTATGTCCAATACGACATCTGGGAAAAATCCCTTGATCAAATCTAGTCTTAAAATGTCTTAAAACTCTGTTTGAAATTTCAGGTTGTACTTCATACAATTTATTATTTCCCAATGCATCTCACTCGTCTTCCCACTTATTTAAAATATAAACATTGTTAAAAGGTCTCATCTCTGAAGGAGGAATTTGGTATTTGCTAAAATGTAATTAATAAATTCCACAAACAAATACTGCCCCTCTTTAAATTATGTTAACATCAATTATGAAAATTCTGAAACATTATTCTAAAGTGCTCCTAAAATTATGTCCTCAAAAAGTGTGACAAGATGGAATTCAGCATGGTTATTGTGGTTCATTAACACCCTAATTATTTATTTCTTGTTTATTACTTTAAAAGTAAACATTAAAAGCAAAAAGTACATTATTATTAAAATGATGTAATGTTTAACTGCACTAGAAGTTTAAATACTACAAAAAAATCACAATGTATAAAATAATGACAATAATAAAATAATAACAAAAATAGCAAAACTACTAAAAAAAACACAGAAAAAAAAAAAATAACATTAGAAAAACAGTATTTAAAACAGTATTTAAATGATTGTAAAATGATACTCACTGTAAATTCCATGGACTATTCCAAAGGATATCATTTATTATTACCTTTTTTTTCTTTCTCAGTTTTATTGAAAGACAAACAGCAGTAGGCCCATATCTCTCCTTTTATCATTAGTATCTTACCGTGCTTCCTCCAGCTGTTTCTCTCTGGCTTTCCGCTTTGCTTTCTTGCCTTGTGTGTTTGCCAGTCGAGCTCTGGCCTCAGACAGCATCTCCAGCTCATCTGCACGAACAGGGTTATAAACGTTAAACCTTTTTCCTTTTCGTCTACATTGTTAAAATGTTTCCGACTCTCACCTTCGTCCATGTCCACAGGGTCAGGTCTGGCTGGTTTGGTCTCCGGGTTTGGGTCGATCTCTCCTGGTTTCAGCTTGCGAGGATCGTCTCCCACATCATCTTCATTCTCTCTCTGAGCTGCTTTATCTCTGATTTCATAAAAAAAAGAAAAGAAATCTAATATTGAAATCTAGAATCAAACAAAAAGTCGTTGCTCTTTTGATAAGGGATTCATGAAGATATAGAAAAAATCTTCAGTTCAAGGCACTCGAAAAGTAGGTGAAAAAGTTAAAAAGCATTTATTTATGTGGCTATTTTTTTTTTAAATCACACTTAATATGTGTGTAGTATTATTATTACATGTTAATAAAGGCCTTTTCACCTTTTGGAGTGGCTTGGACCGATGATTTCTTAAATATAATATTGACTTTGATTATTTTGTTTTACCCTTTATTGTTAGCACTTTGGTTAACTTTGTTGTTTTAAAGTGCATTATAAATAAAATAAAATTGAATTGAATATGCATGACAAAACAAACAACATGAAAAAGCACCTGCAAAGCATTACACTAACAAAATATGACTGGAATAGGAAAAGTTGAAGTTGACATGAAATCAAAAATGCCCATTTATAAATTTGGTAAGGAATATTGGAGTATTTTTTTTACAAGGGTTGTGTAATACTGTTTTGTCTTTGATATTTTTGGCACTGTATAGAATCGGTCCCTAAAGGACTTTGCAATTTTGTGGTCGCTAAACTTACCGCAAAATCAAGCAAACTCACATCTTTTCTGAAATGCTGCGGATTTTCTGCAGATTCGGGGTCTAGACGCTTTCTATGATGTCTTCACGACACGGATTCACCCAAAGATTCTTGTAAAAAAAACTTGTGGGCACTTTAAATTTACTTTAGAATTTTTTTTATTTGTTTTATTGTTTATTGTTATATGTTATGAGTTTAATTGTTATTTGGTTACATGTGAAATATTGAAATTAAGTGTTATTTTAGAAGTTACAAAACCCAATGTCTTGGTCTAGGAGTAATAAAAAAAGCATATGTAATAAAGACTTGTCTGTGGTTTATTTTTTACAGCAAAACAACACAAAATAATGGCACAAATTTTAAGAAAAGCTTTCATTTTAGTCAGCAAAAATCAGAAAAAAGTCCTCAAAAATCCCTGGGGACAGATAGAATACAATAAAAAGTAAAGATTTCTTCTTCATTCTGTGATATAAAACCACGTCTGGTCACAAAATAGTCAAACACTTGACTGGATGATTTAAATGATGATATACACATTTAAAAGGGACTTTTTATGCCCTTACAGCTTACACTTAACACTTACAGCAGATATTCATAATGTTCCAGACACTGAGCGGCTGTACGCCCAATGATGGGGGCGATAGTTCTCCACTGAGTGGGCATCAGTTTGGCCATGTGAAGAAGCTTCTCCTCTTCCTCACGTGACCATTCTGTCTTCTTAATACTGGGGTCCAACCACTCATACCTGCATTAAACACAGAAAACATCAAACTCATTACCTTCTGCTTATAGAATTAGTTATGCTAGAAACTTGGCATATTCAGAACCTTTGTACTCCTGGTATTAAAGGATAGTTCACAAAAAAATGTTAATGTATTCATTATTTACTCACTTTTATGAGTTTATTTCTTCTCTTGAATGGAAAAGAAGATATTTTGAAGAAAGCTGATAACCTGTAACCATTGACTTCCATAGTAGAAAAAGCAAACATTATGGAAGTCAATGGTTACAGGTTATCAGCTTTATAGTCACATCGCATGATTAGATTATTTATTAAAGATTAAAAGATAAAGATATTATTAAATATATATAGGTACATATATTTTAAATTATTTATACAATGATGACCATGTCATTTTACGTTTGATTGTTCAATTTCTGTACTTGAATACTGTTAGACTCCCCAGAAAACCATAAAGTACTGTTTATTTCTTTATTTTTGCTTGTAATTTATTATAAGGGCGTCACGGTGGCGCAGTGGGTAGCACGATCGCCTCACAGCAAGAAGGTCGCTGGTTCGAGTCTCGGCTGGGTCAGTTGGCATTTCTGTGTGGAGTTTGCATGTTCTCCCCGTGTTTGCATGGGTTTCCTCCGGGTGCTCCGGTTTCCCCCACCAGTCAAAAGACAGGCGGTATAGGTGAATTGGGTAAGCTAAAATTGGCCGTAGTGTATGTGTGTGAATGAGTGTGAATCGATGTTTCCCAGTGACGGGTTGCAGCTGGAAGGGCATCCGCTGTGTAAAACATATGCTGGATAAGTTGCCGGTTTATTCCGCTGTGGCGACCCCTGATTAATAAAGGGACTAAGCCGAAAATAAAATAAATGAATGAATTTATTATAATTTATGCAGATGCACTGCATAGAAAAAGTCTTGATCATCCCAGTCGATCTAAGTTGATGAAATCTTTCCAAATAGAGCTATTCAAATCATCTGGTGAAATTATATTCATATCACAATATATATATATCGCGGCGTAACAAAATATTGCAATGTCATATTTTTCCATTATCGAGCAGCCCTAATTTATGAGCTCTTAAACGCAAAAGAAGATATTTTGAAGAATCCAGAAAGCCTGTAACCATTGACTTTCATAGCAGGAAAAACAAATAAAGAAACTCAAAGATTTGAATCAATTAAAGTGTAATAAAAAGAAAACAGCATATTCAGTTTTGGGTGAACTGTCCCTTTAAGAATGAGGTCAGTAGGCAAAGAGTTGCTGCACTTTCATTGGCCATTTGAATGCATTCGACCACATTAGCGTCACTACCATAAACAACATGTGATTAAATGCATTTTCAATTACGCTTGAAAGTGGTTAAATGTGTATGAGACACAAAACATCTCAAAACTTGTTTATCCCCATTTTTTGCATTGTCCACCTCCAATCAGATTGCTGAAAATGCATTTTAACACCAGGTGTAGACAAGACCAAAATGCATTCACAATGTCGTCAGAAAAAATTCAACCCCCCAATTAAGATCACTAGATATAAAGAGCACTTTATAAATCAAAACTCACCATCTGGCTTTACACTGTTTGGCTGATTTGCGGTGCAGCAGGGATGCGATTCGAGACCATTGGTTTTTGCCATATTTCATAACAGCTGCTTTGAGAATCTCATCCTGTTAACAACACATAAAAGACAACAGTTATTAAATAGGTCTTACTAGGGCTGCACAATATATTGTTTCAGAATCGATACCGCAATGTGTGAATCTGCAATAATCACATCGCTGATGTCAAGTTGGGATTATTATTAAACAGGAACCACAGTTCAGTAGATGTGACTTGTGGAGTCATTTGGAAGGTTCAATCAATCTAATAGTGTGAAAGATTTTTACTTGGATGTGTTTTTAAGGCTTGTGACTGTAAGATTTAAAGCAAAAATAAACCATTTGGGCACATGAAATGATGAAGTTTGCGGCTTTTACAAAATGAATTGTTAATTAACTGTTGGACTCCACTGAAAACCATAAAGCACTGTCTATTTTATATTTATCTTTTGTTCTATTGTTTTATCTGTGCTTCAATTTATTTTAGTTTCTATATTTTTGGTTAATTTTGTATATTTTATGCAGATACACTCCCCTACAAAATCATCCATTCAATGTGAAACTATGAATTCTTTCCAAAGAGTTCATATTGTGAAATTATATTCATATCGAAAAATATATAACAGAAAAACAAATATCGTGCAGCTCTAGGTCTTACATTCACCCATCAGAGAATTTATAAATATGTTCTCAACAAGATCAGGGTAAAGCCAGTTTTATATTCGCACATTCTGACTTTCTCCTTAATAACATAATTTCAGAAAAGTATTCTTCGCTAATTCTAAATATGGAAACCAAATTAGCAGTCATTAGCTATGTTTCCATCCAAAAATGCGAAATAACTTTATGCGCAAAACTGGAATATCGCATAAAAGATGTGCGAATAAAGCAGCGTTTCCATCCAACGAGTCAAAGAGAACAAAATCGTCACTTCCTGATTAAATGGCGGCAAATATCAACAGTAAAAACGGAATTTGCTGAGGTAGGAGAAGCTGCGTCAATCTTTTCTTCATTTAATAAATGACTTGCGCCTCAGAAGGCAATGCTGACGCGCAGTGAACGCGTGGTGGCGTTTGAAGGCGTGAGACGCGGAGCACAGACGCTCTTAACAATTCTGGAGGTCATTAATAATATAATAACACTAATACTGAAATGCTTAAGGCATTTTAGAATGACCAAAACAACATTTCAGATGTTTTACAATGTGCTCAGCCTGCTGGTTTGTCCATTTACACACATTTTTATCATCACATGATCTCTTATAACCAAATCACATGACCTTTTTTTAATGCGCATACTGGAATTTGTTCGGTAAAAGTGTTTCCATCGTAGTTTATGCGCATCTTTTCTTATCGAATAAAAAGTTTATCCTACTCAGTTATGCGCATACATTTTTTATGCGCATTTCCAAAATTTATGCGCATCTTAGCGTTTCCATCAACCGATTTTTTTATGCGCAGATCCAAAATGCACATAAAAATAGGTGGATGGAAACGTACCTGACTATCAAAGTAGAACATTGTTCACAGTCAATTAAATAGTGCTAATGTTTTTTTGAAGTCGTACTTGGATGCGATTTAAAAAAAAATCATAATGTATTAGTCTTGTAAATAGTAAGTATGATTTTATTTTTAGCCCTTTTTTTCTATTTTAGGAATGTCTTCAGACACTATTTATTTACTTAAATATTTATGCTTATTATGCCTTTATTTTGGAGAGAACAAAAACAAATCGTCCTTGTGCTGTTTAAATACATTGGAAAAGTTTGTGAAATAAAAAAAAAAATCTATATTGAATAATGAACATTTAAAAAATTCATAAATTGAAGTCATAGCATTTTTAATATATTTACAAAATTATCTATTAAATTCAGATGGGTAGTAAGCAGTGGGTAGCGCTGCCACCTCACAGCAAGAAGGTTGCTGGTTCGAGCCCCGGCTGGGTCAGTTGGCATTTCTGTGTGGAGTTTGCATGTTCTCCCCGTGTTGGCGTGGGTTTCCTCCGGGTGCTCCAGTTTCCCCCACAGTCCAAACACATGCACTATAGGTGAATTGAATAAACTAAATTGTCCGTAGTATACGTGTGTGAATGCAAGAGTGTATGGGTGTTTCCCAATGATGGGTTGCGGCTGGAAGGGCATCCGCTGCGTAAAACATACGCTGAATAAGTTAGTGGTTCATTCCGCTGTGGCGACCCCAGATTAATAAAGGGACTAATCCGAAAAAAAATGAATGAATGAATTACTAGTCTGAGCATGAATAGTACATTTAAAGCATTTTAAAATGTAGCGTGGTAAATAATGTAGGGTACAGTCAGTGTCAAGTGTTCACTGTTCAAAAAAAATGAACAAAAGTGTGAATATAAAACCAACTTTACATCAAATCGCGACAACTACATCAAAAGAAGACAAATCATTTTACTATAGAAAACTGTAAAAAGCTGCAAAATCTAACGCAAAACAGGGGAAATAGTCGTATTTATTTTACAACTTCTTATATGCTTCATCATTAACAAACAAGTAACGTTACACGTTATTTTGTTTAAATACAGTGAAAAGATAAACCAATGTAACTTTTGGGGAAAAAACATTATGGAATATTTCTAAACGAGCAGTAAATCAATTAATAAAAAACAAACTATAAATAGTCATTGTGGGGTCAAATCCCATATAGACCATTTTGAGGGATGTAAACAAAAACAACGGTCCCAACGTGTTTCCTGTTTCACATTTTTAATTCCTAAAGCTTCCGAGAATCCAAAAAGAGCCACATATTGATAAATGATGTTATGATAGCTGTTTTAATATTACGTTATGATTGAATTGTCTCTTGTTACAGTTATGAAATAGTTTGATATCAAGCAGGAAATGTTCATGAGCCAATGACATCAACACATTGAAATGGTCTATAAACTACACATTTTAACTATTCACGGATGTGAAGCTTAACATCTGACATATTAACAGAGGTAAAGTTGGTTTTAGATTTGGATATTCAGGCATTCCCCTTAATAATATAAGTTCAGAAAAGTATTTCGAATAGGGAAATCATATTAGCAGCCAACGACTATCAAAGTACAACATTGTTTATAGTCAATAAAATAGTGCTAATGTTGTTTTGAAGTCATACTCACATGCTAATTCAGACCGAATAATCAAATTAGCGTGGTAAACAATATAGGGACCGTTAAATGGGCGAATGTGCGAACATAAAACCAACTTTACCTCAATCATATTAACTAACATATATATATATATTAACATCAAATATTATATTATTAAAATCACAAATGGGCAATTTTAGATTTAGAAACTCATAATTATGTCCTAAAAGAACCTAAAAAGCGTAAATATATGTAGTTTTAGGAAAAACTAAAAGTAAATTAAAGCTCTGGGCTCTTCTTTTCATTAATAATAATAATAAAATAATAATAGAAATGTGTAAACAGAGCGCGAACTGCAAACATTCAGCACAACATACAGTAAGACATAAAATACAATATAGCAATGCAAATGTGCACAATTCAGACAACCAACGTCTCTATATAACATTTAGACGCATGTTATGAATAAAAAGGCGAAGAATAACAGTATTTATAACAGTAATTATGAATGCTAAAATGCGCGTGTTGTCTAAACAGACCTCGGTGTTGCGCCACACGCCTCCTTTAATCATAATCCGCGGCATGTTGGCGATTTAGAGTCCTCACGCGCGCTCGGGCAGTAAAATCTCCTTCTCGGATATCAAATATAGGAAATTAAAATGCAAAAAAAGGATAAATAAACTTAGAGTTCAGCTGCAGCACGTTCAACTGCAGATGAGGAAATGGCTGCAGGCGCAAAGAACTATGGGAACGGGGCTCTTCCTCTGTTGGTATAAACGGGCTCAATCGTGTCAATGGAGTTTAACAGCGCCCCGAGAGGCTAAAAAAGTATCACATCATCACGAACGCATGATACGGCGTAATTATTCATTCATTCATTTTCTTTTCGGCTTAGTCCCTTTATTAATCTGGGGTCGCCACAGCGGAATGAACCGCCAATTTATCCAGCATATGTTTTACGCAGCGGATGCCCTTCCAGCTGCAACCCAGTACTGGGAAACATCCACACACACATACATACATACATACATACATACACTACGGACAATTTAGCCTACCCAATGCACCTATAGCGCATGTCTTTGGACTTGTGGGGGAAACCGGAGCACCCGGAGGAAACCCACGCGAACACGGGGAGAACATGCCAGCTGACCCAGCCGAGGCTCGAACCAGCGTCCTTTTTGCTGTAAGGCGATTGTGCTACTCACTGCGCCACCGCGTCGCCCACGGCGTGATTAATACAGTATAAATAAACAAACTTCGCAAATAGTTACCCATCCCTTTCTCAGTTTTGAATAGAATTTAACTCACCCTTAAAATCACTTCATCTTATTAAGAATAACAAAAACCTATTCCTGAAATATTATACAGATGTATTTAAAGGAGATCCTCAGTTTTAGCTGCTTTTCTTATGGTTATTTGTTTAAGTGTCGTTGTAATTTCATCCATTTGTTTAATTTTGGGCGGTTCATCCCGCTGTGGCGACCCCAGATTAATAAAGGGACTAAGCCGAAAAGAAAATGAATGAATGAATGAATGTTTAATTTTGTTTGTGTAATTTATTATTTTATGATTAATTAATTATTTTTATTACTATTATTATTTTCGGTGGCACGGTGGCTCAGTGGTTAGCACGATCGCCTCACAGCAAGAATGTCACTGGTTCGAGCCTCGGCTGGGTCAGTTGGCATTTCTGTGTGCAGTTTGCATGTTCTCCCCGTGTTGGCGTGGGTTTATATATATATATATATATTCATTCATTTTCCTTCGGCTTAGTCCCTTTATTCATCAGAGGTCACCACAGTGGAATGAACCGCCAACTTATCCAGCATATGTTTTACAGAGCGGATGCCCTTCCAGCTGCAACCCAGTACTGGGAAACATCCATACACACTCATTCACACTCATACACTACGGACAATTTAGTTTATTCAATTCACCTATAGCGCATGTGTTTGGACTGTGGGGAAAACCGGAGCACCCTGAGGAAACCCACGCCAACACGGGGAGAACATGCAAACTCCACACAGAAATGCCAACTGACCCAGCCGGGACTCTAACCAGCGACTTTCTTGCTGTGAGGCATCAGTGCTAATCACTGAGCCACTGTGACGCCCTATATATATATATATAATAGATATTTTTTTGCTAGTTATTTGTATATCCTTTATTCGTAATAAATTTTGCTCATGTAATTTTCTATGTATTACTTTAAAATAAGCTGGAGGTAAGGTTTTGATTGGTTTGTTCAGTGTTTGACTGAACGATTGATCTGCTGCTCCTGTAACTTTGGAGTAAGTTGGAGGAGTAGTTGAGGAGCAGTTCATCACTGAAGCTCTGAGGTTTGGAGCTGAACGTCCCGAACATCTCCAGGAATATAAAAAAGACTCGGGAACATCAGACGCTGGAGAAACTTTTGATGTGCTGTGAAAAAGAAGATCTCAATGTTCAACTTTCAGCTCCAGAACGAACCGGAGAGAGGAAAAACGTCAACTCTCAGACATCTCTTTCTGTGGAGGAAACTCATATATTTCCAAATCAGACCAAAAACACCAGGAATGAGCAACAACAAAAAATGTCCCAGTCCTAATCTGAGTTTGGCATAATTAGTAGCCTACTGATAAACTAAATATAAAGTTGTGCACAACTCGATGCCAAGATGTCAAAACAAAAGTCTTATTTAAAAGTATTCATTTATATAGGAAGATTGTAGGTCTTTAATTTGATTATGCAACGATCTCTTATATCTGTGAAGAGAATTGTCTTCATTAAAGTTTTCATGGCTTATTAAATCCATATAATGGCCAAAAGCTAACCTTTAAATTGCACTTTAA
Source organism: Danio jaintianensis (assembly GCA_903798115.1). Taxonomy (NCBI): domain Eukaryota; kingdom Metazoa; phylum Chordata; class Actinopteri; order Cypriniformes; family Danionidae; genus Danio; species Danio jaintianensis. Next base: position 29,086,897 of record CAIGQV010017386.1, read on the forward strand.
GCTAAGTAGTATATAGTATCTTGCAAAATAACAAGTAAAATATTATGTGCTGTCATCATGACACAGAAAAAATTTATAAATTATTAGAAATTAGTTAAAACTATTATGTTTAAAAATGTGTTGCCAAAATGGGTGTCACGGTCGCGCAGTGGGTAGAACGATCGCCTCACAGCAAGAAGGTCGCTGGTTCGAGCCCCAGCTGGGTCAGTTGGCGTCTCTGTGTGGAGTTTGCATGTTCTCCCTGTGTTGGCGTGGGTTTCCTCCTGGTGCTCCGGTTTCCCCCACAGTCCAAACACATGCGCTATAGGTGAATTGGGTAAGCTAAATTGGCCGTAGTGTATGCGTGTGAATGAGTGTGTATGGGTGTTTCCCAGTGATGGGTTGTGGCTTGAAAGGCATCCGCTGTGTAAAACATATGCTGGATAAGTTGGCAGTTCTTTCTGCTGTGGCAACCTCTGATGAATAAAGGGACTAAGCGAAAAACAAAATGAATGAATGTGTTGCCAAAATCTCAAAGTTCAACTTAAGATTTTCAACCAATTGTCTAACAAATGATGCTATCATGCTCAACATGCTAGCAACATGCTAACACATAACCATAATATATTAATGACATGCTAATTAATGTCAGATCCATGCTTGCTTGCAAAATATGCATTGACCATAATGTTAACCTTGTAAATTAAATACGTAAATATGCCAGCATGAAAAATATGCTAAACATTTTAAATCATGCTAGCTAGCATGTTAGTAAATGATGCTAGTGTTAAGATATGATGAATAAGTAATATGACTTTGTTTTAACCATTTCACACAAATTAAATTGTTTTACAAACTTATAGAATCATTCATTCATTCATTCATTTATTCATTTTCTTTTCGGCTTAGTCCCTTTATTAATCAGGGGTCGCCACAGCGGAATGAACCGCCAATTTATCCAGCATATGTTTTACGCAGCGGACGCCCTTCCAGCCGCAACCCATCACTGGGAAACACCCATACACTCCCATTCACACATACATACACGACGGACAATTTAGCCTACCCAATTCACCTATAGTGCATGTGTTTGGACTTGTGAGGGAAACCAGAGCACCCGGAGGAAACCCACGCCAACACGGGGAGAACATACAAACCACACGGAAATGCCAACTGATGGCTCGAACCAGCGACCTTCTTGCTGTAAGGCGACAGCACTACCTACTGCACCACCGCGTTGCCCATTTTGGCACGTTAAACATGCTAATTCATGCTAGAAACATATTACTAAATATACTAGCAAGGCAGGCACTTGGTTTATCATGGAAGTACAAAAGCCCTGTGATTTTATTGTTGTAAAACCATGTTGAATTTTCAGTAAAACAAATGACTACAAATGCAGTTTTACACTTCTTGTGGTTGGTTGTTTTTGCAAATGAAGTCATTAAAATATAACATTATAAAAACAAAAATAACCTGTATGATTGTTTTTTCCTTCGTTATCCATCGTGGCAGGTTCTTCATCTATCGGAGCTAACGTGATCCTGTATTTAAAATGACCACACACACAAAAAAAATAAATAAACAACATGGTAATTCATGGTACTGATTTTTAAAATTATGTTAGCAAGCATAGTAATGTAAAAACATGATATAGGCTATGATAAATGATTATTTCTTGGAATTATATTTTATTTATTTTTATTGGCAGATATTATTATTGAAGGCGGCGTGGTGGCGCAGTGGGTAGCGCTGTCTCGTCAAAGCAAGAAGGTTGCTGGTTTGAGCCTAGGCTGTGTCAGTTGGCATTTCTGTGTGGAGTTTGCATGTTCTCCCCGTGTTAGTGTGGGTTTCCTCCGGGTGCTCTGGATTCTCCCACAAGTCCAAAGACATTTTCTATAGGTGAATTGGGTAAGCTATATTGTCCATAGTGTATGAGTGTGAATGAGAGTGGATGTTTCCCAGTGATGGGTTGCAGCTGGAAGGGCATCCATTTCTCATAGGAGAAACGCAGCCCAACGAATCCTTACATGTTTATTATTAATAAATCCAACTGCTTGTTTCACATCTAGAGATGTTTTGTTCACATTTAATGCTATAATATTTAATTCGTTAGGGTGACATGGTGGCTCAAAGGTTAGCACTGTGGCCTCACAGCAAGAAGGTCGCTGGTTCGAGTCCAGGCTGGGTCAGTTGGCATTTCTGTGTGGAGTTTGCATGTTCTCCCCGTGTTGTCGTGGGTTTCCTCCGGGTGCTCCGGTTTCCCCCACAAGTCCAAAGACATGTGGTATAGGTGAATTGGGTAGGCTAAATTGCCCGTAGTGTATGTGTGTGAATGAGTGTGTATGGATGTTTCCCAGTGATGGGTTGCAGCTGGAAGGGCATCCGCTGCGTAAAACATATGCTGGATAAGTTGGCGGTTCATTCCACTGTGGCGACCAGAGATTAATAAAGGGACTAAGACAAAAAGAAAATGAATGAATGAATGAAATTGTCCGTAGTGTATGACTGTGTGTGAATGAGTGTGTATGGATGTTTCCCAGTACTGGGTTGCAGCTGGAAGGGCATCCGCTGCGTAAAACATATTCTGGATAAGTTGGCGGTTCATTCCATCTGTGACCCCTAATGAATAAAGGGACTAAGCTAAAGGAAAATTAATGAATGCATATTTAATTTGTACTATATTTCTAAGCAATATTTCTAGATACTTTTTTTATTTTTAAATGTTTATTGAAGTGATAATTAAAAAAACAATTTTTTTAAATTAATTTAATTAAAAAGTAGTTAACTAATAATAAAGCACAAGTGAGGAGTCTTTCTGTTTCTTTAATATATGACTGACCAATGTCCATCACATTAATGTTTTACTTTGCTTATATTTATACTTCATATACAAATTAATGGAGTTTAAATACATACATAAATGAACACATACATGAATCCTTAATTGAAGTCTAAATATTTTAATATCTCATTGCACCATACCATACAGTGCTTTGTGCAAAGAGCAGCATTTTTTAAATATTGGATTTTAATTATTTGTTGAACTTGTTGAGCTTGACAAGGCCAAGATTTATGTAAACACAATGAAACAATAATAAAAAGAAGCGACTCTTCCCATCCACCTCCTCCACAGTGGTGTCCTTCACTGGCCTCATACTAAACAGCACAGATGGCAGAAGAGTCTCAGACATCTCTGAACAAATCACAACATGCCCAGAAACACGGCGGTCCAGTGACGGGCTGTAGAGAATAACTAACCAGCCTGGTGTCAGTGTTCAAAAGCAGAACCAGGAGAGTGAGTGAGGCAGGGTGGCCAGGTTTTCACAGCAAAGATAGCCCAATGGGCAATAAAAAATAGCCCCAAACTTGCCCAATGTCTAATCAAAAGTAGCCCAAAACTAGCCAAAAGACCAATCAAAATAGCCCAATGCCCAATCAAACTAGCCCAAAACAAGCCCATGGCCAATCAAACTAGCTCAAAACACTCCCAATGTCCAATCAAACTATCCCAATGACCAATCAAATTAGCTCAGTGGCCAATCAAACTTACCCAAAACAAGCCAAATGGCCAATCAAACAAGTCCAAAACGTCCCCAATGACAAATCAAACTAGCTCAATGGCCAATCAAATTTACCCAAAACTAGCCCAATGGCTAATTAAGCTTGCCCAAAATAAGCCAAATGGCCAAACAACCTAGCCCAAAACTTTCCCAATGACCAATCAAACTAATCCAATGGCCAGTCAAACTATCACAAAACTATCCCAATAGCTAATCAAATTAGCTCAATGACCAATCAAAGTAGCCCAATGGTCAACCAAACTAGCCCAAAACAAGCCAAATGGCCAATCAAACAAGTTCAAAACTATCCCAATGACCAACCAAACTAGCCCAATGACAAATCAAACTTGCCTAAAACTACCCCAATGGCCAATTAAACTAACCTAAAATGATCCCAATGGCCAATCAAACTAGACCAAAACAGACCCAATGGCCAATCAAACTAGTCAAAAACTATCCCACTGGGCAATCGACCTAGCCCAATGGCCAATCAAACTAGCCCAAAGTCCAATCAAATTAGCCCAAAACAATCACCAATGGCCAATCAGACTAGATCAAACCTAGCCCAATAGCCAATCAAACTAGACCAAAACTAGCTCAATGACAAATAAAACTAGCCCAATAGCTAATCAAGCCCAAAAACAAGTTGTTTGAAAA
>CAIGQV010017386.1:29109267-29127181 GCA_903798115.1 Danio jaintianensis
GACACAATCTACATTGTAAAAGCGCTATAGAAATAAAGATGAATTGACTTGAATTGAATATAACCAAGGAAATTAGCTTATTTGTTTATTATTATTATTATTATTATTTTTTATTATTATTATTTGGTCCCCACAATGTAAGGAATACAAGGTACACACACACACACACACACACACACACGCACGCACACACACACACACACACACATCTTGTATATCTTTGTCTGAAAAGACACCATGTTTTTTTCATGACAGAAAATGCACAATAAATGATCTGCATACTCATTTCTGTTCACTTAACACAGACAACACATTTGTTGGAGGACTTACCTTGAAGCAGCTTTTACTCAAAAATTGCTAGCATTTTTTACAAACAAAGAAGCAGCGAATTAAACATGACATTTTGAAGTTTCTTGTGAAACATACTTAAAAATATATATATATATATATTTTTACATGGTTGCCAATAATAACACACATATACATAGGGGAGAGCGGGGACGAAAGTAACATTTTCATAAAAACCTAATTTCAAAAGATAATGTTTTTAGCACAAATATATTTTTGCTGTGTTACTAACTCACAACAGTGCTCTATCAAAAGCAGGTGGTATTTTTTTATCAATGTAGAAGAATTCAAATGTAACTACACTTTAAACAAAAGTTGCGCATTGTTACTTTTGAGCCCGTCAGCACGGACGAAAGTAACACACGGCTGGGTCAAAAGTAACACAACATGTGCTAGATTTACTGGCTTAATATTGTTTATTTTAAATATATCTGACAACAACCTTGTTAATGTTCACTGCAAACATATTTTGTCCTTTATTTTTGCAAAAAATATTAAACAGCATTTTCATTTTAAATTTCAGCTCCAACAAATGTTTCAAAAGCAACCCAACAATGCAAAATATTAACATTTTCTACAATTTATAAATATTTGTTTTATTATTATTGGCAATATGCATTCATTTTATAAAATATCTGAATCAAAACACTGAAAACTCTAAAGTGGAAGAGAAAAATAAGGTTTGTCTATTAGCAGTGGGACATAAATAACAGTGTTACTGTCATCCCCACAGGAACTCTTGCCATTTAAACGTACCTGGTTACGTCCGAATGGGGAACGAAGACGTGTGTCTGGAACCAGACAAATGGGAGTATGTCAGACGACCAATCACTCTGAAGAGCAAGAAAACGGGCCAATGAATGCCAAACATGAATTGGCAGATCTCAGCTCCACAGCTGACAGTGATTAGTCATTAGTGCTATATAAGCTGCCAGCTGAGAAGCGAGCACTTAGAATTTGCCTGCTGAAGAACCGATCTCTCAGCTAACAGCTGGAGACTCAGGTGCTGTGGCAGTGGAACCAGACAAATGGGAGAGTGTATGGAAAACGCCACAGCAGCTAAGTCCGTCATGCTCCTGATGTGAAGTTTGCCAAGCATAGCGTGAGCGCACAAGCATCACCAAGAGTGCGACCTTCCGACATCCCCTAGGCCCTTAATTACCATTACATGGGAATAATTAGAATTTAGATCGGGGGTCGTAATTGTGCTTTTACCTAGCTAATATAGTCTAGGGATTTTAGAAATACAACAGTACATTGGGAAAGCGTGCCAGTCCCCGAAGGGGAAGGACGCTGCGGAGATCACCTGCTACCCAAGAGGGGAGACTTGATGGCAATAAGAACATATGGACTAGCCCTATGGAGGGGGAGTGCTACATAGCGAGTAGGGAAGATTGGTTAGCGAGTAGGGAAGACACGGGTCCGCCTGGTCAGGGGAACACTCCGTGGCTGAAAATTGGCATATGGGATCACCATCGGGGACCGCGCATAGCTGGCACCGAACCTCAGCATGTGGGTAGACCAAGAGTGGGCATAACAGACATCACACTGAGCCAGGCACCCGGCTCCTCCGCTGAGTCGGGTGCTGGGGGCCTCGGAGGAATTCTCTAGGGTTCGCCAAGCGGGAAACTTACTAGCAGAATAGAAAAAGCGCACGTATCTCTGGGTTAGGGAGCATGGCGCAGCAAGCGTTTTTGACACCGAGCTTAATTTCGTCCCGATTGACCGGAGTAACCCAGTAATCGGGAGGAAACCTACTCCACTCTAGGATTAAAAAATCTCGTGAATGTGTTAGGTGTCGCCCAGCCTGCAACTCTAATAATCTGTTAAGAGGCGCTGCGTACTCACGCTGAAATGGAGGCACCGCTTTTTTTGTTCCTTAAGTATGTTCTCTCTCCCGGGGGACACAGCTCACCCTGGCGCAAGAAGCGAGGGCGATGGCATAACTATAAAATGGACCATCTCTGCTTTGATACGGCACTTCCCTTCTGCTGATCATAACAGAAAAGAGCTGCTTAAAGACGTATGCTCTACATGTCACATTAAGCGCAGTGCGCAATCAAAGGGCTGGGTCTGCCTCCTCCGCAGACAGCGCTTGCAGGCTCACTACCACTTTTAATATTAAAAAGGGGTGGTAAGAACCTTGGCACAAGCTGAACCGGGGTCTCAGGTAAACGTGAGAGTAGGCCGGTCCGAATTCCTGGCACGATTCGCTGACCGAAAATGCCACTGGAATCCTAACCCTCCTGAATGATACCGACGCGACCAGCAGAGCTGCCTTCATGGACAGAAAACTTATAGATACTGAGTCGAGTGGCTCAACGGACCTAACCATAACCGCTGGGGCTAGAGAGATCCCGAGTGGGCAAGAGAGGGGGGGCGGGGATGGAATTAACCATCTCACGCCACGCGCCTCTGAGGAACCGGCTGATGAGGTTATGCTTTCCCAGCGCGCTACCATCCGCCGCCCTGCAGAGAGTGGGGATGGCAGCATGCCAAACCTTCAGTGTGGAGGGTGACAGCCTGCGCTCCAGTTATCCTGAAGGAAGAAAACACAACTCTAATCTGGCATGTCCGGGGTTCTTCTTAGAGAGAAGAGCTCCACACAATGAATAGACTCCACTACAGGACATAGGCTTGCCTATAGAGGGTGCTCTAGCCTGAGTGACAGTGTTAACCATCTACTGATAGGTCACCTGTGTCCACCGCACTCTGTCTAGAAACCCTCCATGGGGGTTCCAGAACGCTGCACGGGTGCCAGAGGGTGTCCGTCCCAGAAAAAGGAGTGCTTCTTCCGGGGAATTCAGTTTTACGAGCCCACCAGGAGATGACCTGCTCCATCGCGCACGGCTGATCTCTCACCACCGAGGACTCCTGGGTAAAGTCCCCGATGGTGTCGCCAAGTAGGCCTGGCTGGGATATGGGCACACCAAGAAAGCGTACTTTGTCGGCTCGGCGCATATCTGCTTGGGTAAGCCAAGGGTGGCATTTCTGGACCACTGTGTGGCCATCGTCCTCCCCAGGGCACGGGCGGCCGACTTGAAGGTCATGAGAGCATAGTCAACCACCGTGCGGTGCTTACGCATAAACCTGGGGATGAACCGCCCCTGTGCAGCACAGCAGGTGCCATGGTGCAGGGCAGAAGCGGCATGGCCCGCAGCGGTGTGGGCTCTGGCCATGAGAGACACAGATAACCCACCCGCCTTGGACGGGGGTCTCAGCTTACCCCTCCAGGTGGCGGCGCCCACCACCTGAGGAATAGCTTCGTACCCACTGGCCACCTCGCCATCAGGGGAGGTGAAGGCAGAAGCGCACGAGGACGGGGCGGAGAAAAAACGCCTTCTATGCCAGCGTGTGCTCACTGTGCGCCCCTGGAAAGAAGTGGACGGGGGCTGGAAGATTCATCTTATATCAGCCCGCACGCCACACCTCTAGTTGGTCCGGCGGTGAGACTGGGGGACAAGCCATCTCCAGCCACACCGCCGAAGCAGCCCAGGAAGCGCAGCCATCATGTCTGACTCGAGAACCGTGACTACGCATCGCACCCGTAGGATGGTAGCGAGCCCGGTCTGTCATCTGAGCATGACAGCTCGCCCTCTGATGTCGCGATGGGCGTCTGATCGCTGGTGTCATCAAGCGGAGGTGCGGGCATCCCGAGGGATGAACCACACAACCACTCAAAGCTTGGATGGGGCATGCTGTGGAGGAGTGGGGGGGGTCCGCGGGCCCGGAGGCGACGGATAAACCCCCACTGTGATCCTCAGATCTGCCCCGCGTGCTAATCGCGGGGAGCAACGGGGGTGGCTTGGAAGCCGCGATCTCAGCTGTGCAACAGCCATGCCCTCACAGCGAGAGCATGAACTGTCCGCGAGCACCGCATCGACATGCTGGACCCCCAGACGTGTGATGCGATACCCGTGCCCATCATCCGGAGATAGGAAGCACCGCATCCAGAAACGCACAGTCAGAACAGCGTCTTGAAAAAGACGTGTTGATTGACTGTGTTGCTCTCTTAGGGAATCTGCTCTTTTAATGGAAACTGCTCTTTTGTGCACACCAGAGAAATGCTCAGGGGACAGGAAGCCCAGATCGACCACCGCTGTTGCGTCATCTCCCGCACTGGTGAGTAAACTGGTTTCAGTCTTGAAATCAGGTTGGCAGATAGAGTGTCTTCAGTCTTGTGAAAAGCTAAATTCTAATGCTCGCTTCTCAGCTGAGCTCTGCCAATTCATGTTTGGCATTCATTGGCCCGTTTTCTTGCTCTTCAGAGTGATTGGTCGTCTGACGTACTCCCATTTGTCTGGTTCCAGACACACGTTGAAGTTCCCATATGAAGGGGAACCTGATTTACTTTTGAACTGAAAAACTCAGACATTTCAAACTCAAGGATGTGTTATTGCACTAAATAACCTGTAGACTGATCATTACTGTTATGCTTGAAAAGAGAAACACAACTCGTAATAAGGAAAAAAGAATCGCTACAATAATTTAGTTTTTGCACTTAAAAACTGAAATTCGGAGATCACCGCGGGACACGCTCCTGAAATCAGCTGATATTTGGCAGCTCCATCAAGGGTTGCATGCTGAATGTGCTGTTATAGCCTGGAAAGCAAATGTTGTCAGGGCTTCGAGAAAATCGCTTTGTTACTTTCTTCCCACGTTACTTTCGTCCCATAGCCTATGTGATAACTACAGTAGTAATAAGTGAAAATATATTCAAGATATTCCAGGAAAAACAGCAAGTTTCCATCAAGTGACAGAAAGAGGGTGAAAAATTATCAAGCGAAAATAATTTATGCCATCTTTTCACTTCCAAAACCTTATTCGACAGGATAAGCGCACATCTAAGGAAAAACCGCTTAACCAAATAAATCCAAAGCCTTTTTTTTGCGAGAGCAGCTTCTGTGTTGGTCTGCCGTGACACGCCTCATCTCTTCAGCAAAGTGTTTGACCATAAATACTGCAAGAAAGACAGCAGTAATTATCTTGGATTGTGCTCAGAGACTGTCAAGGTGAAACTTTAGACTTAATATTCAGAGCTCATTCTCAGCTCCATTATTCAGCTCGAGCACCTGTTCTCCCTCATTATCATCCGAGTGGAAATACTTGCTTTGACTCCTTCACTTTAGCGCCGCAAAACGAAGAGGAAATAGTGTGTGTGTGTGTGTGTGTGTTAGAGAGTGAAAAAAAACCCTGCTGGAGTGTCACAGTCATCTGTCATCATGGGAATCGTCTGCCTGACCTAAAGCAGCAACTAGACTGATTGATTCATTAAGATCTGAGACATTATTCAACATCAGCACAAGTGCACACTGGGATATGTGGACAAAAACGCCTCATTACAGAGTCTTCAGGGCAGGCTTATATTGATATTCCTTATACATTCTGGTTAAGATGTGTTCTAAGCTTTTTTTCTACGTATTAAACTGGTGAAATTAACTGTCGCCTGACTGACATTCAGACTCACACTCAGACTCTTAAAGGGCACCTATGATGAAAATCAACTTTTGTAAGCTGTTTGGACAGAACTGTGTGTAGGGATAGTGTGTCCACAGTCATATTGGGGTGATAGAAACACAATAAGTCTCTTTTGTTAAATTTCCTGACGTTAAAATAGGATCCAAGTCCCTGCAATTCTGAGGCCCACCGCAACGTGGCGTAGGAGTGCGGTTTCCCCAATTGATTGACAGCTGCGTATTAACATGCCTCCATAATAACACGTATAATCATATCAACAAGACAGGACGTGCACAAAGCAACTGGGCTTAAAAGATCTGTTCAGCTCTCTGTGATCATCTGCACCTCAAGAATGAGTTTTACAATTTTAAAATCTTTTTTAAATCAGTGCATGTTTGTAATAAATACAGTAAAATTGCTGTAATTCATCACCACAGCTGCATAGTGTCAGTACAATTATAAAAGAAAATGCTTCAATCCCGGTTTGTGGACAATAAATCAGGTTTATTTTATACATTAATATAACGGATGTCCATTTAACAATGTATATTAACGTGTATCCTGTCACATTTGCTGTGCACAAACAGTGCAAAGCTAAACGTGTGTGTGCGCACGAACTTTATAACAACATTGTGTGTGACTCATCGATGCAGAAAGGCTTGAATTAACTCCACAACAAATATACAGTATCAAATAACAGTTGGGAAAGTTCTTACTGTAGTAAGGGAGATCTGCTTCATTCTTGTCTGTCACTGTGCTGTTTATCTTCGTGAAGGCTACATGCACCAGAGCAATACAGCCAGATCTCTGACACGCACATGGGAATGGTGGGTGGGGAGAGCCAGCTCATTTGCATTAAAGTCACAGGCAACAAAAACAGCTACAATGTCTTAACAGCTCAGATTTCCCAGATTTAAAAAGGTATAATAAATAATCTGATGGGTATTTTGAGCTGAAACTTTACAGACACATTCTGGAGACACAAGACTTATCTTAAATCTTGAAAAAGGGGTAAAATAGGTGCCCTTTAAAGTTAGAAAATCACACTTTGCTATAATGGTCAGCTTTTGAAGATGTAGCCATCAATGATGACATCTTCATATTTGCATAATGAATGGCAACTGGTCATTGGACACTGCTCAATTTGCATACAGACTCATGATTTGTCTTTTCTTACCTTTTTTTTACAGTTTGATTTGTTCAGTGATTATTATAAAATAACAAATTCAAACTGAAGATACATCACGCACAAACACTTTTTGTCAGCTAATGAATGCATAATGAATAGCAACTGGCCTACTTACATTGATCAATTGGCATACTGACTTGTGATTGGTCTTTTCTTGCTTATTTACTATTTATGGTTGTTTGTTTAGTGATTATTATAGCTATAAATTATATATTAAAACAGAAAAGACATTACATACACACACACACGCACGCACGCCGCACACACACTTGTTTTCTTTATGTCAGCTATCCCCACATCAGATGTCTTTATGGGGATACTGGTATTGCTATACTTGTGGGGATGTTTGCTACCCACAAGGTCGATCCCAGTTGTAAGAGCAACATATAATAACTTGACTTCTAGTTGATCATTTGGAAAAGTGGCAGAAGGTAGATTTTTCCCATGAATCATCTGTTGAACTGCATCCCAATCATCACAAATACTGCAGAAGACCTATTGGAACCCGCATGGACCCAAGATTCTCACAGAATCAGTCAAGTTTGGTGAAGGAAAAATCATGGTTTGGGGTTACATTCAGTATGGGGGCGTGCGAGAGATCTGCAGAGTGGATGGTAACATCAACAGCCTGAAGTATCAAGACATTTGTGCTGCCCATTACATTACAAACCACAGGAGAGGGCAAATTCTTCAGCAGGATAGCGCTCCTTCTCATACTTCAGCCTCCACATCAAAGATCCTGAAAGCAAAGAAGGTCAAGGTGCTCCAGGATTGGCCAGTCCAGTCACCAGACATGAACATTATTGAGCATGTCTGGGGTAAGATGAAGGAGGAGGCATTGAAGATGAATCCAAAGAATCTTGATGAACTCTGGGAGTCCTGCAAGAACGCTTTCTTTGCCGTTCCAGATGACTTTATTAATAAGTGATTTGAGTCATTGCAGAGATGTATGGATGCAGTCCTCCAAGCTCATGGGAGTCAGACACAATATTCATTCTTTTTCCACTGCAGCATGACTTTATATTCTATACTGGACATTATTTCTGTTAAGTGACAAGACTTTTGTCTAAGCAAAGTCAGACCTTACTGTCCTAATGAAATAATTAAAAATCAAGGCATGATCATATTTTATTTTGGTAAAATAAGCGTAATCTAGAGGCCTTTGCCTTTCATATAAGCCACTTCTGACACCAAATGATCAACTAGAAGTCAAGTTATTATTTGCTGTTCCTAAAACTTGAATAGGTGACACGACTTTTGTCAGGTAGTGCACACACACACACACGCGCACGCGCACACGCACACGCACACGCACACACACACACACACACACACACACACACACACACACACACACACACACACACACACACACAGGGACAGACAGACAGATACACACATGCACACAAACATACAGATAGAGAGAGAGACAGACAGACACACACACATGCACACACGGTACACACACACAGACACAGACAGACAGACACAGGCAAAATTGTGCTTTGGACCTGCCCAAAGAAAAATAATTACATTCACTCAAATGTAAAATATTGTTTTTATAGACCATGATTTTGTTCATCTTAAATATTTATTAAAGAAAAGAAACACATAATTGTTTTTACTATAAAATCACAGTAAAGTATTTTTTTTTTAAGATCCAAGGTAAATATCTGCTTGTGCTTTTAGTATGGCTATACATATCATGCAAGATGATAATCAAACTCACATTAGAAATACATCAAAACTGAACAGCTGTAAAACAAATTTCCTGTAGTCACATGACATAAAAAAAATGCTGGTTAAAAATACTACGAGACAAACTGATGTTTAAAATGTTTTCTAGAGAGTTTGTTTTTTGCTTTAAGACAAATTGAATAAGGGTGGCACGGTGGCTTAGTGGTTAGCACTGTTGCCTAACAGCAAGAAGGTCGCTGGTTCGAGTCCCGGCTGGGCCAGTTGGCGTTTTTGTGTGGAGTTTGCATGTTCTCCCCGTGTTGGCGTGGGTTTCCTCCGAGTGCTCCGGTTTCCCCCCACAGTCCAAACACATGCGCTATAGGTGAATTGGGTAAACTAAATTGGCCGTCGTGTGTGTGTGTGAATGTGAGAGTGTATGGGTGTTTCCCAGTACTGGGTTGAGGCTGGAAGGGCATCCGCTATGTAAAACATATGCTAAAATAGTTGATGGTTCATTCCGCTGTGGCGACCACTGATAAATAAGGGACTAAGCTGAAGGAAAATGAATGAACAAATTGAATAGGTTAAAACCAGAAACCATAGCTTTTCAATGAATCCAATATAAATGAAAGACACAGTAGTTTAATTCAGTTGCACTCAGTAGTTTCAGTGTAATAAAGACCCACTGTATGTGATGTCTTATAAGACCAGTGAGTTTCATCGTGCTTCAGTGTCATGATAAATCCTCAAAACCTCAATGACGAGTGTCAAATCTGAGCTCCAAACAAGCAGGTCTAACAGCTCAAGCGTGGCGGATGACACACAAGGCACGAGTCCTGACAGTTAATCGTGCATTTCTGAAAGCCCTCAGTTTTGGGTTTGAAAGACAGCAGTTTGCAGCTCGTCCCTAAAGTGGGATCCATCTCGACACTTCGTCTGAAAGATGAGAAAGATTAAGCAGCCCGTGTTCAACAGCTCCCCGATTCCTCGTCCTCCTCAGCGGGGTGTGAATTATACATTGATGATCGGGGGAGGGGTGAATTTTTTTTGGTAATGTCAGTTTATGTGATATATGTCTCAGAGAACATATTTTTTTATTTAATTATATCTTAATTAAACTTATTTAGGTTTTCAGTGTTATATTGAGTGTAATGGCGACACGGTGGCTCAGTGGTTAGCACTGTCGCCTCACAGCAAGAAGGTTGCTGGTTCGAGTCCAAGCTGGACAAGCTGGCGTTTCTGTGTGGAGTTTGCATGTTCTCCCCGTGTTGGCGTGGGTTTCCTCCGCGTGCTCCGGTTTCCCCCACAGTTCAAACATATGCGCTATAGGCAGTGCTTAATTTGTAAATGAACAATTTTAGGAACAAAACCAGGAAATAAAAGTTACTGTGACCGACGTCCGCCACACAATTTCAGTTTTCCCGGAACATGATGTTACTAAGCGGTTATATAAAAAAAAAGCATCAAATTTCTGAACGGTCTTTAATTATTTTGTGCAATATAACATTATGGGTCAGCTATGGATAAAAACAAACAAACAAACATGTAGCTACCAACATAAATCATATGAAGCATCACTATTCAGTTTAGTAACACCACTGACATTCAGTTCACTCTTGATTATGTGCCAAGCGAAAATGACTCACTCTGTCTAATCTTCAAGAAGAGCCCACAGTTACCTTTCCATCATGTTTTCTGGCTGACTTGAGATCGCTTTGCTTGTGCCTCCCACTATCCTGATCCAGGGGCGCAGTTTCATCTTCTCTTGATCAGGCTCATTATCAGATTTTCTCATAGTTAAAAAAAAATTGTATATGCTTGACTGCCTCTGACATTTTGTGAATACAAATATTTAGGTTGGCCACTATGTGATTATTTATTTTCGCTGCTCACTGCGCACGAAACAATAATCACCAACCAGTGATAGTGATTGTAAATGTAATAAAGCTGATTGGTCGAAAGTGACTATCTTTATGTGTGTGCTTTGCTCTGTGTTTTTCACTCAGACTCATTCACATTCTCTCTCTCTCTCTCTCTCTCTCTCTCTCTCTCTCTCTCACACACACACACACACACACACACACACACACACACACACGTGCAGGTATTCACCACATAAAAGTTAATGCCGGATCAATCACAATAAATACCGGAACGCAAAACACGAGTATCTGACATTTCCTGGAACAGGATCCGGCAAGATCTGGCTCAAATTAAGCTATAGGTGAATTGAATAAACTAAATTGGCCGTAGTGTATGAGTGTGTGTGTGAATGTGAGAGTGTATGGGTGTTTCCCAGTGCTGGGTTGTGGCTGGAAGGGCATCTGCTGCGTAAAACATATGCTGGAATAGTTGGCGGTTCATTCTGCTGTGGCGACCCCTGATAAATAAGGGACTAAGCCGAAGGAAAATGAATGAATGTATGTTTGATCTGGTTTCTGGAACCGTTCTTCATCGGGCTGGAACCCCATTGTTGTGGTCATCTCTGCTCCGCGTCCCAAGTCCATCAGCATATACGCAGCGAGCTACTGGGCAAACTGGTAACACCGGAAAAGCCATTCATATGGAGGTAAGCGGCGGGTAGCGCTCAAAGGAACAGAAGCCTTAGCGTTCATTTTACAGACAAAATGGAGCCAGAATTACCTCTGGGTACACATTTCTCCAGAAATGCAAACAGGGGTACGTATCCACAATGAGCCTGTGTTGGTATATAAGTAGGTCCCATAATGCAATTCACAACCATAAATAAATGGAAAACACTTGTGAATCACATCGATATGTTTTTACATTGTATATAAATGGCTGACCCCCCATATATTTAGTTTTGGCATCCTCCAGGGGGGATCAAGCGTTAATTATGGGGGTCAAACCGCCCCCAAACCCCCCTGTAATTCACACCCTGGTCCTCAAGATCCAGACCTCGTATAAACTACAGCATGATGTAGGGTGAGACTGGCAGCTGTCACCCGTGTCTGATGGGTGTTTGCCAGAGGCTGGGTCTCCGTGGAAAGACTGTCAGTGCTTTTGTGAAGTCAAGCACATCTTCATAAAGTCTGCAGAAGAAAAAAAAACAAAAACTGGACCGTTCTGTCACAAGTTACTCCGCATATCTGCTTTTCTCACTGGCCGGTGTCGAGAAGAAAAAGAAAACGCCTGGAGAACTTTGCAAACTTTTAGCATAATTAGCTGCATTAAGCAGACAGTGTTTCAGAGGCATTGCATTATAATTCTTTAATAATGCATCCACCTCTAACGGCAGACGGATGGAGGTTTCGCCGGCTGTAAACACAGATTCTGTTGTTTCGCAGAGGATGATAATTAGCTTAAATGTGCTTTCGTTTAGGAGGCCTGTTACACTGTCTCCGCGTATCAAGAGCGCAATCATTCCACAGCGTCGTCAAGTTTTAATTTTTAATTCCCTGGCATATGAATAAAACAGGCCGGCTGACTAGTTGTGATTAGTTTTGGCATTTCTGCATACATTTGCCGTTTTCCGGCTCGCTGTGATTGAATTAGCCGCAGTTCGACTGCAGAATCACGCTGAGAAGAAACGCCAACAACTGCACAATGACTAAAGAGCTTTATTGAAATTAGATTTGTGTTTCCTGAAGGAAATAAGAGTTCTTGCAGAGAGCAGTGAATGAGGTTTTGGGTTACTTTAGATTTTGATTGTGGGTAAATATCGGATGAAGTGTCTTGTTTTGTTTTTTTTTGACGTTGTTTCTCATGTGTTCATTGCTAAATTGAGCAGGGAAGATAGGCTAGTAGTATTAGTGTGATGTCAAAAATGAATATAAATCAGGTAACACTTTAAAAATAATGGTCCATTAGTTAATGTTAGTTAATGTATTTACTAACATGAACAAACAATTAGTAATATATTTATTACGGTATATATTCAACTATGTTAACTTTAGTTAAGGTTATTTAAGTTAAACAACATTAGTTTATGTTAACTCATTGTGCATTAACTAATGTCACTAACTTTTTAATAGTGCATTAGTTCATGTTGAACTATGATTAATAAATTATTCATTCATTCATTTTCTTTTCGGCTTAGTCCCTTTATTAATCAGGGGTCGCCAGAGCAGAATGACCCGTCAACTTATCCAGCATATGTTTCACGCAGCGGATACCCTTCTAGCCGCAACCTATCATTGGGAAACACCCATACACTCCCAATCACACACATACACTGCGGACAATTTAGCTTACCCAATTCACCTATAGCACATGTGTTTGGACTGTGGGGGAAACTGGAGCACCTGGAGGAAACCCACGCCAACACGGGGAGAACATGCAAACTCCACACAGAAATGCCAACTGACCCAGCCGAGGCTCGAACCAGTTGTCATTTCTGTGTGGAGTTTGCATGTTCTCCCCGTGTTGGCATGGGTTGGCGTTAGGTGAATTGAATAAACTAAATTGGCCGTAGTGTATGAGTGTGTGTGGATGAGTGTGTATGGGTGTTTCCCAGTACTGGGTTGCAGCTGGAAGGGCATCTGCTGTGTAAAACATATGCTGGATAAGTTGGCGGTTCATTCCGCTGTGGCGACTGATGAATAAAAGCACTAAGCTGAAGGAAAACTAATGAATGAATGAGTGATGTGGTGTTTAAAATTACAATGTGTGTATATGCACACACACATACACACACACACTACAACTGAAATTGTTTTTTTTTTAATAGGTTTCTTCTGCGTATCTATATTTATCTGAAAGCGAACACTTTTGTGACATTATAAATGTCGTTACCATCACTTTTGATCAATTTACAATAAAGTTACTCAACTGTTAATAAATATAGATAATAAATAAATAAATAAATAAATAAATAAATAAATAAATAATATTAATGTAATTATTGAGTAATGATGCCAAAAATTCAGATTTAAAAATCACAGGAATAAATTATATTTTAAAAGATATTCAAATAGAAAATAGTAAATACATTTAAAAAAAAAAAATGTTGTACTTCTGATCAAATAAATGCATCCTTGATGAGCAGAAGAGACAAACAAAAAAAACAGTAAAAATTAAAAATCATCAAAAATCTATATTGTTCAAAAACTTTTGACCAGCAAAGTTTGTGTGTGTCTGTGTGTGTATAAATATATATATATATATATATATATATATATATACATACAGTTGCAATCAGAGTTATTAAACCCCCTTTTAATTTTTTTTCTTTTTTAAAATATTTCCCAAATGATGTTGAACAGATTCAGGAATTTTTCACAGTATGTCTGATAATATTTTTTCTTCTGGAGAAAGTCTTATTTCTTTTATTTCGGCTACAATAAAAGCAGTTTTAAATTTTTTAAAAAACATTTTAAGGTCAAAATTATTAGCCCCTTTTTTTTTTCATTTTCTACAGAACAAACCATCGTTATACAATAACTTGCCTAATTAGCCTTACCTGCCTAGTTAACCTAATTAAGCCTTTAAATGTCACTTTAAGCTGTATAGAAGTGTCTTGAAACGTATCTAGTCAAATATTATGTACTGTCATCATGGCAAAGATAAAATAAATCAGTTATTAGAAATTAGTTATTAAAACTATTATGTTTAGAAATGTGTTGAACAAAATCTTCTCTCCGTTAAACAGAAATTGGGGAAAAAAATTAACAGGGGGGCTAATAATTCAGGGGGTTTAATAATTCTGATTGACTATATATATATATATATATATATATATATATATAGACACACACATACAATATTTATACACACACATAAACTCCAGTGTGACCACCGCATGAGTCTGCAGTTTGTAGCTCACTGAATCTTCGGTCGCTTCCGCTTATATCCTTTCCCTCTGTTGCAGGCAGCGGCGATCGGCATGACGAGGTGAGTCCAGGTGATGGGGATTTATCTCTCTGGCAGTGTGGGTAAGGAGTGTTCACCACAATATACATATATATGCATGACCAATACTGACATGTTAGGTCAAATTAAGATAAAATTTGAATATTAATGCAGAAATGCAAGATTACACTTGAGATGGCACAATGCAATTTATTTGCATTGCAAAATGACTTTACTCTGGAAAGGTGCCTATACATCATAATGACCAAAAAAAAGCCAATCACTTGTAATATGAGTATTAATAATAATACTCTAACGTAATAACCATGTTTGGTTAGACGACTAGCAAGCATCACCTCTACCGTCTCTAACACGTTCACACTTTTACTGCAACGTTCTTTAACTTCAGGCCAGAAATGTGATTTAAATCAACCTGACAAAAGCCAGTCCTGCAGCAGCGAGATGATTACGAGTTTGCTGAAAAAGTTGTGTGAGAAGCGTTGCGAGAGGGAAACCGGTGACGCTGTCAATCATGCAAACGGACAGGCTGAAAACACCGCCGGCGGCACGACTCAATCATCCACAACATCACAAAAAACATCCACAAACACTACAGAAACACAGCCATCCATTTCCAGCTGCGCTGTGGAATTGTGGGATAGCCTACATGTGGCTCTTTTCCCCTCAAGTTATTACTCTAATAACCCTAGAAAATGGTGTGTGTTTTATATTATCTGCAGTGGTGGAAAGAATAAAATCATATTCAAGTTAAAGTATCAACCCAGGCTCATTCTGAAAACGTACCGCTATATGCATTTCTGGAGAGCACCAAATACGTCCCAGGAGGTACGTTTTTTTTGCAGTTTTTGTTTTCGCGAATGCACCAGAGGCCGCTGTGTACGCTTTTTGTGATCTAAAATATCTCTTGCGAGTGCCATTCGCGCCTGCTGTTCTAACGTAAATCCACCAGAGGCCGCTGTCGACTGACTGACTGACTGACCGATCGACTGACCCACCCTCCCCCTTCCCTAAACCCAACAAATAATGTATTAAAAAGCATCGATTGACCCGCCCACCCACTTACCTAAACCCCACCAACAGTTTTAAAAAGCAATCCAGAAAAGAAAAGCCCTCGTCTGATTTAGGGTGAGAATTTGGCATCAACAACATGAAAGCATGGATCCATCCTGCCTTGTATCAACAGTTCAGGCTGGTGGTGGTGGTGTAATGGTGTGGGAGATATTTTCTTGGCACACTTTGGGCCCATTAGTACCAATTGAGCATCGTGTCAATGCCACAGCCTACCTGAGTATTGTTGCTGACCATGTCCATCCCTTTATGACCACAGTGTACCCATCTTCTGATGGCTACTTCCAGCAGGATAACGCACCATGTCATAAAGCGGGAATCATCTCAGACTGGTTTCTTGAACATGACAATGAGTTCACTGTACTCAAATGGCCTCCACAGCCACCAGATCTCAATCCAATAGAGCACCTTTGGGATGGATGTGGTGGAACGGGAGATTCACATCATGGATGTGCAGCCGACAAATCTGCAGCAACTGCGTGATGCTATCATGTCAATATGGACCAAAATCTCTGAGGAATATTTCCAGTACCTTGTTGAATCTATGCCACGAAGGATTAAGGCAGTTCTGAAGGCAAAAGGGGGTCCAACCCGGTACTAGTGTAAGGTGTACCTAATAAAGTGGCCAGTGAGTGTATGGTGACTTTGAGTAAGTTTAGCTTCAATGATCAAGGCTATAGCACATTTCTGAAAGCATAAACCCATCTAGCTGGCAGCATTTAGTGTGTTTTTTTTATATAAGAGAAACATTTGATGTCCCATTCAGTCTGGATGTAATTGCTTTTTACTCCCTGGAGTTTCACTGTTTTATCACAACACACCATTTATGAGCATTAAATACTACATGCAGAAGAAATCAGAAGAAACCCACTTGACCCCTGAGATAAATGATCCGTTTTGTTTTTCAGACGCAGCTACAGTGTTTCTTTGCTAGTTTAAAATGATAAAACATCATTAAAGTAATTAGTGGAGCGGATTATAATGTGATTTTTCCACAGAATTAAAAAAAAAAAAGTATTCTGTTGCTGTTTATTTAAGATAGATGACTTGCTCCCACAAGGAAAAAATACTATAGTAATTTATAGTAAATACTAAAGTGTTTTTGAACCATAGTAAAATGTATTGTACTGTGTATACTATGGTATTTACAACTCTTTGTTGAACTATGATTAATAAATGCATTACAAGATTGTTCATACTTAGTTAATGTTAGTAAAGACATTACCAAACATTGACCTAATGGACCATTATTCTAAAGTGTTACCATAAATCACACTAATTTAACATTTAAATATGTATGATATATTCAAGTAATCATTTTAACTGATTAAAATAATTCTTATTCAATTAATGTCAGTCGTTATTTATTTTTTATGACTGATGTGGTGTTTAATATTACTATAGTAATTTATAGTAGTGTTTTTGAACCATAGTAAAGTGTATTGTACAATGTACTGTGGTATTTACAAATCTTTGTTAAGGAATGCTACATGATACTGTATAGTATTAACAATAGTGAACTGATAAACTAATAAATACTGTAGTATAGTTTACCTTTTACTACAGTAAACTGTGGTGTATTGTAGTATAATGATGCCACGGTATCCATAATCCTGGACCAGACTGTATCCTGAGCTGATGCTGTGGTGGTCATGGAGCATCCAGTGACAGACGAGTCTCTGCATTGATCCCATGGGCCAGCCTGAACACCCGCCGGTGACCTAATCACACCTGTAGCTTCTCCGCGATGGACGTCCAGCGTTCTCCAGCTTCCAGTGCCTAGACTGCAGCTCTGCACAAGAAGTGAGCCTGGTTTCTCTCAAGGTTTTTTTTCGTCACTTTCGTCAATTGGTGAAGTTTGTTCCTCTCCGCTGTCGCCACCGGCTTGCTTGGTTTGGACTTGTGGAGCTGTGCATCGATGGATTTGCTCTTCAGTGTTTGGACTTTCAGCAGTGAAAATTAAACCACACTGAACTGAACTAAACTGAACTTCAACTCTGAAAACTGGACTGACACTGTTTCAATTTCCCACAACTTCTATGTTAAGCTGCGTTGACACAATCTACATTGTAAAAGCGCTATAGAAATAAAGATGAATTGAATTGAATTGAATAATATATAAAGTTGTAGAAAACCTAGTATAGTATTGGGTCATTTGTTTATATTACTATAGTTGTTACATTTAAAGCTGTTGTTGTAACCTGTTGTGTTAAATCTATAATTGCTATAGCTATACAACAACTAAAGTAACATAAACAAATGACTCAATACTTTAGAGTTTTCTATTATAAAGTATATTATACACCAAAGTATATTATAAATTATATTACGTATATTATACAC
>CAIGQV010017386.1:29132078-29151055 GCA_903798115.1 Danio jaintianensis
ATCCATTTGTGCCACTTTGTGTGCTCATGGGTGTGCTGGTCTGAAAAGGAGGTGTGTTAAGGCACATTGTTGGCACGTTGCTATTTTGAAGAACTGAAATAGTCTGCACCATTGACCAACTGAAAGCTGATCTAAGGTCCAGCGCAGAGCATGTTAGTTGTGCGCCTATGCAGGTCCAAACACTTACACATTGCTTAATACACACAGGATGTACAGCAATACACAAATATCTTTACATATGAAAAAACATTAAAAGGATTAAAATGTTACAAAAATTCTTATTTTAATTAGATTTGTCCACCTGTGGGGTTTTGGAGACGTCTGCATCAGCATATGGGGCATAAGAACAGGACATGTGTTTGGATAGAACTCAGTTTTTTGACCACACTTCGTTATTATTGTTCATTTATTCGTTTGCTGGAAATTAGAACTGAATTTAGAAATAGTTTTGAAACAAATCTTTGTGCTTAACAAACTAAAATAAATATGTAGGCTAATGGATGTCTTCAGTGGAGTGAGTTTCCACTGTTTCCTTATCCACAAAAGTAAAGGAGTAAAGTAAAGAGTAAAAGTAAAGAGAACGTAAAGAGACAGTGCTAACCACTGAGCCACCCTAAGACTAACATACTGATGCTAATATCTAAATAAAATGTTCCTTTAATTTCATGGGAACTATAAGGCGTCTATATCAATGCTCTCTCACTGCAATTTGTAACTTTTCGATTTAGTGTCTAATACATATGAATTTGTTTGATCTCATTTGTACAATAGTATGATTTGCTCATCCCCCAATGACGGTTGGGTTTAGGGGCGGGGTTTGGTGCCACGCCTCCTTTTAAAAATCTTAAATTTTCATACGACTGAACTCATATGATAATTAGTGAATGAATGAATTTGTACAAATTAGCCACTGAACTGACTGTTATGGGTTTGTGATTGGTTCGTTCTGTTTCCTGGCTTTTGCTTTCTTTTTCTTAATAGGTGAATCATTATGGTGCAGCAGGTGCGGCTAATCTTACGGCTTATTTAAGGAGCTGCAAAGATGCGTTCGAGAGACTGCTTTGGAGGATTGTTTCCGTTTGACTTCCTTTGGCTAACCCACCCCTTATATTATGTTTGTTTATTTTGGAATTTGTTCTTATGCTATCTGTTGTTGTTTTGAACGTTATATGTTGTTATGTTAGACATTTAATTTACATATGGGTTACTTTGATACCCCTTTGCACTTTATTTTTTATTATTTTTGTAACCTTTAAATATATCTTGCATTTTTTCATTCAACTTGGTTTGGTTCCCTTCATTTGTTGCGTGCCTGAGCTTAAGTCCTAACGTTCTACATCTGGGTAGGGTTGCACCAGCTGTTCTTAAGTTCTTGCTTAAACTGAAACATAATACCTACAAGTTAGACACTATATTCAGACCCAACAAGGGGGTCGTTTATCTAAACTTTCGCTTTCACCTCTTGAGAAGACTTGGAGTGCTCATTCACAGATGCCGAATGGGAAACGATATGTGAGAAAGCTCAGAATTTTCTATCAATAGTCGTCGTAAGCTCATCCAATTTAATACAAAGAGTTTACTATACTCCAGTTAGATTGCACTCCTTTAAAAGCTCCTACCCAGAGCTTTATCCTAGATGTAAAGCAGATAGAGGGACTCTCCTACATATGTTGTGGTCTTGCCCTGACATAGAAGAATATTGGAATGAGGTCTTAGAGGTTATTGCCATAGTTGTAGGTACTAAGAGAGCCTAGACTTACCCTCTTAGGAGATACTACACTACTTGATCAACAAAGCATTAATCTGAGATTTGTCAGACTAGCCCTACTAGCAGCCATAAAATGTATAACTTTGAGATGGAAGGATTCTAAACCACCTTCTACTTCCGTGTGGATTAAAGAAGTGTCATCTTATATGCCTTTGGAAAAAAATGGCAAGTAAAGTCCATACTAGAGGCTTAGTAACCACTAGCTAGTTTGTAAATAATTTGTTCTAACTTCAGTTGCAGCACATGTTCTTAAGAGAGTACGCAGTGAGTTGGTCGTAAGCTCTGCGTAAAGTAATGCGTAGTCCTTTTACATCACAACTAGGCTACGTTTGAACTTACGCACTGCTGGTGCAACCGGCCCGAGATAACTTAAAGGGACAGTTCACCCAAAAATGAAAATTGACTTACTATTTACTCAAGTGGATCTCGAGTTTCTGTATTCTGTTGAGCACAAAAGAAGATATTTTGAAGAATGCTGAAAACCTGTAACCGTTGACTTCCATAGTAGGACAAAACAAATACAATGGAAGTCAATAGTTAGAGGTTTCCAGCATTCTTCAAAATATCTTTTTTTTGTGCTCAACAGAGGAAAGAAAACAATGAGAAAAACAAAGGCTGAGTAAATGATGACAGAATCTTTTTGGGTGAACTGTCCCTTTAATGTAAAAGCATTTTACACCAACTCTCAAACCTTGAAACCAGTATTTGTTCAATTACAAGCTCAAAATAAATGAGAAACCATTAATTATTTCATTAAGAATGCACATTGTATTCTGCTTACGTTATTGTTGTAATTAATAATGAAACACAATCATTAATTCAAACAATAACAGCTCGTGTATCGTACACAACATTTCTTCAACATACTATACATTTTTTTCATCTAGAAACAGTTTGTTGACATGTAAAGTTCCTAAAATAAACTTTTGTGTACTGAGAATCGTCCTCCCTGTCAGACGGCGTGTGTTCATTGTTTGGCAATGAAGAGGAAATGAAGGCAAACACTTTCTGTTCCCTCTCTCTCAGAGTCTCCAGTGTTTTGTGCTTTGGCTGCGTGCAGAAAAAAGAGTGAAACAGTCCAAAAAACAAACAAACAAAACAACTTAAAAATCAAGCTACAAATGTCATATCAGTCCAGTTAAAGGTGTTCAAATCCTTCGAGATTTTCCAAGTTTCCAAGTGTCTTATTGTGATTCCTCTTCTGTTAATGGAAGGTCTTTACATTTCTCAAATAAATACATTTGACTGTGTTTGATTCATATCTTATAATAAAACTAGCACATAATGACAGGTATACATGTGCGTGAGTTATAATCAGGTTTAGACAGAATATGCCCCACAAAGTCAACCTATTTTACTTCAACTGGAAATATTGATATACAGTGGGGGAAATAAGTATTGAACACGTCACCATTTTTCTCAGAAAACATATTTCTAAAGGTGCTGTTCACTTGAAATTTTCACCGGATGTTGGTAACAACCAAAGAAATCCATATATGTAAAGAGAAAACAAAAATAATTCATTTACAAATGAAGTTATGTGTAATAAAATGAAATGACGCAGGGCAAAAGTATTGAACACATGAAGAAAGGGAGGTGTAGAAATGCAGTGAAAGCCCAGACAGCAGCTGAAATCTCTCAGTAGTTCTTCAGCAACCCTCTGCCCTTCCTCAGTGTAAATGAATATCAGCTGCTTCAGTCCAACATCTACATTAGCAGGAGGATGAAGATTAAACATTTCAGCAAGACAATAATCCAAAACACAGCCAAGGAAACTCTCAAATGCTTTCAGAGAAAGAAAATCAAGCTGTAGAATGGCCCAGCCAATCACCTGACTTGAACCCAATAGAACATACAATGCGCTAAATAAAGCTCAGATTTGATAGACGAAACCCACAGAACCATCAAGATTTTTACACTCTGTTGAAGTCTGTAAAATACTGACACCTGAGCAATGCATGCGACTTCATTCTCCATATGAGAGGCGTCTTTATGCTGTCATCACCAAAAAGCCTTTTATATAAAGTATTAAATACATTTCAGTAGTTCAGCACTTTCTCCTTGTGTCGTTCCATTGTTATTACACAGAACTCATTTATCAGATTTGTTTTGTTTTGTTTTATTTTTATGTTTGTATTGTTTGGGTTTTTACCAAAATCTGGTTTAATCCCATGTCAGCAGCTCCTTTAGAAATATTATTCCCAGGAAAACACACGATGTGTTCAATACTTATTTTTCCAGCTGTATATATATTTAATTATAGAGACAGAAACAAGTTTAATTCAGTTAAATTCAGAATATTTTTTATTAAATTACAAATATTTATATATTTAACTTTAGAGAGAGAGAGAATTAAGTTTAGAGAGAGTATATAATAAGTAGGGGCTGCACAGCGGCGCAGTGGGTAGCGCTGTCGCCTCACAGCAAGAAGGTCGCTGGTTCGAGCCTCGGCTGGGTAGGTTGCCATTTCTGTGTGGAGTTTGCATGTTCTCCCCGTGTTCGCGTGGGTTTCCTCTGGGTGCTCCGGTTTCCCCCACAAGTCCAAACACATGCGCTATAGGTGAATTGGGTAAGCTAAATTGTCTGTAGTGTATGTGTGTGAATGAGTGTGTATGGGTGTTTGCCATTGATGGGTTGCAGCTGAAAGGGCATCTGCTGCGTGAAACATATGCTGGATAAGTTGGCGGATCATTCTGCTGTGGCGACCCAAAATTAATAAAGGGACTAAGCCGAAAAGAAAATGAATGAATGAATGAATATAACAAGTAATATATTAATATTACTTCATTATATACAGCATATTGAGGACATTTACAGTCATTATCACAAAAACTAAATCTGTTCATTCACTTGTACTTTTATTTTGAAATGATGACAAAGCATATGTACTTTAAAAAAAAAATTCCTCCTAACATTTCTGCTTCTTTTTGCAGGTTCGAGCCAATAATTATGAGTCAAATGTCACCCAAACCCTCGGGACCAGTGTTGAGGGAAAAACTGCTAAGCTGGCCTGCTTTTCCGCTGCCCCAAAACTGACAAATGCGCTTCCAGATCCTGTTCCTGTCATTCAGAGCACAAAGCAGATCTGCGGGACGGGATTGGTTACGCTGGAGAGTCTCCGACAGCTGCTCGCGAACCAGCAAATGAGATGACAAGTGTTATGAAGGCTGACAGATCCCACATCAGCACATTCAAATGCCACTCGCCATAAAACATTCATGCTGCTGTCCTGTTTTGTTTTTTTGGGATGTTTACCATTACAATATTATGCATTTTTTGCATATGCACATAGTATTGCCTTGGGGTAACATGCAAATATGAATATGGTAATGTTTCTATGGTACACTGTAAACAATGCTAGGTTCCACACAATTTCTTCATGTTGTCCCAATATAAATCAGTTAAGTTAACGTAATCATTTTTACAAATTTGAATTGATTGAACATAAACCAATTAAGTTGCCCCCCCAAAAAACTTAAGAATTGTGTTATTGTTTCAACTCAATTTAAATAAGTAGTTTGAACAAGCAGCAAAAGTCATCTCGGCCACTTTATTAGGTACACCTTACTAGTACC
Organism: Danio jaintianensis; assembly: GCA_903798115.1. Classification (NCBI taxonomy): domain Eukaryota; kingdom Metazoa; phylum Chordata; class Actinopteri; order Cypriniformes; family Danionidae; genus Danio; species Danio jaintianensis. The sequence continues at coordinate 29,137,422 of CAIGQV010017386.1, forward strand.
AGGTTGGACCCCCTTTTGCCCTCAGAACTGCCTTAATCCTTCGTGGCATAGATTCAACAAGGTACTGGAAATATTCCTCAGAGATTTTGCTCCATATTGGCATGATAGCGTCACGCAGTTGCTGCAGATTTGTGGGCTGCACATCCATGATGCGAATCTCCCGTTCCACCACATCCCAAAGGTGCTCTATTGGATTGAGATCTGTCATGTTCAAGAAACCAGACTGAGATGATTCGCGCTCTCTTCTGCATACCTCGGTTGTAACGAGTGGTTATTTGAGTTACTGTTGCCTTTCTATCAGCTGGAACCAGTCTGGCCATTCTCCTCTGACCTCTACCATCAACAAGGCATTTGCGCCCACAACAGATCTGCCCACAACAGATCTGGATATTTTCTCTTTTTTGGACCATTCTCTGGTTGTGTGTGAAAATCCCAGTAGATCAGCAGTTTCTGAAATACTCAGACCAGCCTGTCTGGCACCAATAACCATGCCACGTTCAAAGTCACTTAAATCACCTTTCTTCCCCATTCTGATGCTCAGTTTGAACTGCAGCAGATCGTCTTGACCATGTCTACATGCCTAAATGCATTATGTTGCTGTGATTGGCTGATTAAAAATTTGCTTTAACAAGCAGTTGAAAAGGTGTACCTAATAAAGTGGCCATTTTTAGATCTTTCCAGAGATGCTCAATTAGGTTTAAGTCAGGGCTCTGGATGGGCCATTCAAGAACAGTCACAGAGTTTTTTCCTTAACTTCTGTTGACTAGATATTTTTCAAGATACTAGTATTCAGCTTAAAGTGACATTTAAAGGCTTAACTAGGTTAGAGTAATTAGGCAAGTCATTGTATAACAGTGGTTTGTTCTGTAGAAAATTGAAAAATAAATATAGCTTAAGGGGACTAATAATATTGACCTTAAAATGTTTTTTAATAAATTAAAAACTGCTTTTATTCTAGCTGAAATAAAACAAATAAGACGAAAAAGAAGAAAAAAATATTATAGGAAATACTGTGAAAAATTCCTTGCTCTGTTAAATATAATTTGGGAAATATTTGAAAAAGAAAGAAAAAAATTCACAGGAAAACGAATCATTTTTACTTCAACTGTATGTGTATGTATATGTGTGTTCGTTAATAGTTTCATATAATAGACTGTAGGTTAATCATTTTATATTTTATAACACTTTGTGGTGAAATGTGATGCACAGAATGCTATTTTACATTCAGCAGAGCACAACATTTGGGATTTCATGTGTGTTTAATATTCTGCAGAATGAGATAAGAATATTGAGGTCATAAAAGAGAATATGTTGCTTTTATACTTATCATCAATGAGTAAGTTAATAGTTTCATATTTGACATTTCTTTTTAATGATATGATGTGCTTGCAATGCACAGCATGAGGGAGATGTTAATTAATAAAATAATTCAAAAGAATGTAAGAAAGTGTAGTATCTTTTAACGTTTCATATTTCACTTTACTATTTATATATATTTAGATGAGGGCGACACAGTGGCTCAGTGGTTAGGATTGTCACATCACAGCAATAAGGTCGCTGGTTTGAGTCCCGGCTGGGCCAGTTGGCATTTCTGTGTGGAGTTTGCATGTTCTCCCCATGTTGGCGTGGGTTTCCTCCGGATGCTCCGTTTTCCCACACAGTCCAAACACATGCACTATAGGTGAATTGGATGAATTAAATTGGCTGAATGACTGTGTATGGGTGTTTCCCAGTACTGGGTTGCGGCTGGAAGGGCATCCGTAGCGTAAAGCATATGCTGGATAAGTTGGCGGTTCATTCCGCTGGGGAGACCCCTGATAAATAAGTCGAAGGAAAATGAATGAAATTAGTCTTCAACCTAAATCTTTACCATCATAATTCATATAAAAATATTATATTATTTAAGTATATAGTCATACACTAAAATCTTTTAACAATGTAATTCATATTTCATTTTACTTTTTTAATATACAGTGCTCAGCATAAATGAGTACACCTTCTTTTTTTTTATAAATATTTTTATGCATTTCTCAGTGATCATAAGTAATATATTAAAATCACTGAATTTGAACAAAACAGATTTATTAAACAGATATATTTAGTAACAATAATATTTTTGCCACAGAACATCTTATGAAATAGAAAGATAATACATTTAAATTCAAGCAAAATATGACAAAAGTAATTACAAACTACAAAATTTCAGATTTGACTCCAGATTTGGCTTCAGTGCTGATTAACCTGATATACATGGACAAATATAATATTGTGAAGCATCCTATTAAAATAGTAATTTAAAAGATAGAATTGTGAGGGGTTTATTCATACACGCTGAGCACTGTATATCTACAAGATGCATATTAATAATGCAAATAAAATGCTAAACCAAAAAATCTCTGTTGTGCTCTATTCAGCTTCATGACTTAATATTAAATCAATATATTGCAGCTACTGTATATTCGGACTGTTAGTTTGTTGTCCAGCACAGTTTGAGTATGTATAGGTGTTATTGTCAGTATATGTGTGTGTTTGTGAGAGTAAGCAGAACACCTTATCTTAAGTTGTCAGGCTCGCAAACAGCAAAACCTTAACAACAAATCCATGTCCTGCTGCTCGACAGCTTCAAGGACAGATGCACATGCTAGAAAAATCACACTCCACGGGCACATATCTCCCCAAAAACCTGTCAGACACTGGGCAGATTTATCCTCACATTATACAAAACAATAAACCAGATTCACTTTTGTCTAAAAGCAAAGCCTGTTTTAAAGCAATTAAGACTGTTTGCATTGAGCTTGAAAATACATTGTGTCATGCACAAATAAAAAGTTCCCCTCCAATTCTTATCACTGGAAAAAATAGTCATGCAACATTTTGAAAAATATGCATCCTGCTAAATGCACGAGGCAACACTCTGAAACACAGCAGTAATTTACCCTGATGTGATAAAAAACAACCCAGGCTGATTACGTACCCCTATATACATTTCTGGAGAGCACCAAATACGTCCCAGAAGGTATGTTTTTATTTTTTGCAGTTTTTTTTTTTGCGAATCCACCAGAGGGCGCTGTGTACAGTATGATTTTTCAGATCTCAGATTTCTCTCGCCATTCGCGTCTGCATTTCTCACGTAAATCCACCAGAGGCCGCCGCTGACTGACTGACCGACCGACCGATCCCCCCACCCACCTCCATCCCTAAACCCAACCGATAGATTGTTTTCTCATAAGCACCAACTGACCCTCCCACCCACTTCCCTAAACGCAACCGACAGTTTTTAAAAGCAATCCAGAAAAAGAAAAGCCCTCGCCTGATTTTTAGCACGTTTTTAGATTTTACCACATTCTCACCCTGCTATTTACTTGTTTATTTTATTTTTTTGGCCTCTGCTTCTGCATCTGCAGACTGTTAAAGAAATAGTCTGAAACTGCAGTAATTTACCCTGATGTGATAAAATAATCAAAACTATCATCAAAACTAAAAAATGCTAACTGTAGAGACATAAAAATGTAACTTTATGAATGTAAGACTTCAACAGTGCACTACAACAGAGCAAGCTAAAACAAAAAGTTATTAAAACTGCATAAACACTTCATGAATGAGATTTTACTTCTGAAACTCGATTATTACGCACTACTGAATGTACAAAAAAGCACAGATCATCCGCATTTATAGCAATGTGATCAACTAAGAAATAATAGTCACTAGCTTGATGCTAAGGTTTGAAGCCAAACTTGGCTTGATGTTGGCTTGAGAAAGCCTAGCCTAAAAGTTTGAAGCAGTTTTAAAAGATTGAGGTTTCAAACAGTTAAAAAGATCCAAGTGGTTGCTAGGAAGTTGCTAGGGTAATCTGAGTGGTTGTTAGATAAATTGCTAACATGATTAACAGGTTGTTAACATCTTTACAACATGTTTCTAGCATCATTAGCATGTTACTAGCAAGTTGCTTGCATGATTTCATGCTGTTATTGTGTTTCCAGCATGATTATCATTTTACTAGCACATTGCTAACATGATAGACATGGTAATAGCATGATGTTAACATGACTAACAATGTACTAGCATGATTAGCATTATGTTAGAATGATTAGGATGTTGCTAGCACATTGCTAACATGATAGACATGTTAATAGCATGATGTTAAGGGAAAACAAAATTCAAAACAACATAGGCCTATGTGAAAAAGTTAAAAACCTCAAGCTGAAGTGAACTTGGGTTTTGCAGCAGGAAAATTAGTCAAAACACACCAGCAAGTCCACTTCTGAATGGCTAAAGAAAAACAATATGAAGACTTTGGAGTGGCCTATTCAAAGTCCTGACCTAAATCCAATTGAGATGCTGTGGCATGACCTTGAAAAGAGTGTTCATGCCGAAAAAAAACCCCTCCAATGTGGCTAAATTACAACACTTCTGCAAAGATGAGTGGGACAGATTTCCTCCACAGCTCTGTAACAGACTCATTGCAAGTTATCGAAAATGCTTGACTGCAGTGGTTTCTGCTAAGGGTGGCCCAGACAGTTATTAGATTCAGGGACAAACACTTTTTTACACAGGGCTTTGTAGAATTTGTACTTAGTTTTCCTTTAATAATCAAAAACCTTTATTTAAAAATGATATGTTTACTTGTGTTATCTTTGACAAATATTTAGTTTGATGATTTGAAACAATAAATCATGACAAACATGCAAAAAAAAGGGGCAAACACTTTTTCACACCACTGTATATATGTATGAAAGCAATGCAGCAGTAATTGCTAGAAAAGTATTGTTTTTCATGCATTTAAACAGTTCACCTCCAATTCTTATGACTGGAAAAATTGTGATGCAAGCTTCCAGAAACTCTACACTAACAGTATTAATGCATACGACATAATGCCTATTTGGTAGTTTGGTAATTTATTTCATTATTTTGCCAACCAACCGTTAAATGTCACCTGGGAAACAGTTTGAGTTGTCATTAAGTAAAAAAGTATTACTGTCACATTTAAGATGACAACTACACGGTTGAGTGTAGGCTATAAGTAGTGTTGAAGTCCATGTATAGTGTGTCGTTTGGGACGCAACTATAGAGTCTGCATATAGGTTTGCTTCATTACTGAATGGCTCCCCCAAAACTCAACTCTATATGAAATGAAGCAGTATGAAGTGAAGGAGCAGAGCGTCTCAGTGGTGAAGGGCTGAAGAATGAACTCAGTCTGTCATTAGACTCTGTTTCCAGGGGAAATAAGCTGAGAGAGTCTACAGTAAAGACAGCACAGTGGACTGGATCGTAGACGTACTGTAACTGTGTGTGCTGTTAAACGTGAGCTCTGTTAAACATGAATGAACTGTTAATATAGAGTTTCTGAAAGCTTGCGTCACTATTTTTCCATGCTGAAGTCATAGTTAATTTTTTTTTTATTATAGTTCTAATTATTTTAGTATATCTGGTTAAATTATTGCTGTGTTGTGTTGTAGTGTTGCGGTGCGTTATGCTGTATACATGAACTCTGTTGGTGTAGAGTTTCTGGAAGCTTGCGTCACTATTTTTCCTGTCATAAGAATTTGAGATTAACTGGTTAATAATAAAAACCTTCATTTCAAAACAACACCTTTGACTAATATTTACATTTGTTTGATGATCTGAAACATTAAAGTGAGACAAACATGCAAAGCAATAAGAAATAAGGAGGTAAACACTTTTTCACGTGTGTGTGTGTTTGGGTTAAAGAAGTAAATTCTCATTCATAAAGCCTTTTTTTTTTTTAAGTATTCATTAATTTTATTTTAGTTTGATTTATTGTATTATGTAGTATTTAGTATGCTGTGTTGCGAAGTGTTGTTTTATACAACCCAGGCTCATTCTGAAAACGTACCACTATATACATTTCTGGAGAGTGCCAAATACGTCCCAGGAGCTATCTTTTATTGCAGTTTTTGTTTTCGCGAATCCTCCAGAGGCTGCTGTGTGTTTTTTGAGATCAAAAATTTCTCGCGCCTGCTCTTCTCGCGTAAATCCACCAGAGGCCACTGTCGACTTAGTGACTGACTGACTGACTGACCGATTGACTGACCCACCCTCCTCCTTCCCTAAACCCAACCAATAGTGTTTTCAAAAGCACAGATTGACCAGCGCCCACCCCCTTCCCTAAACCCAACCGACAGTTTTAAAAAGCAATCTAGAAAAAGAAAAGCCCTTGCCTGATTTTTACCACGTTTTCAGATTTTACCACATTCTCACCCTGTTATTTACTTGTTTATTTTATTTTTTGGCTTCTGTTTTTGTCCTACCTGCTTTCTGAAACCGTTCTTCGCCGGACTCGAAACCCGCCGTCACGGTCAACTCCACTCTGCGTCTCAAGTCCACCGATGTACATGGCGAGCTACTGGTAACAGCGGGAAAGACGTCCATACGGAGGTAAGCGGTCAGCTGGTAAGTGTGAAAAGGAACTGCGTCATACCACCCCGTAGCGTTCATTTTAAAGACAAAATGCAGCCATACATACTTCTGGCTACATAATTTGCGATCTCCAGAAAAGTATATAGGGCTACGTTTTCAGAATGAGCCTATGTTGGTTTTATAGATCTAGTAGTGAACACCACCTATCATGAGTACAACTGCAATCACCATCAGGAGGCGGCATAATCACGAATGTGAGAAAATGTTGCTTGCACAATCCAAAATAAACGGACAGTTTCTTAAATAAACGGACAATGTTCTAAATGGTATATATATCGCCTTCTAATTCTTAGTGTGTAACTATTTATCCTACAAAATGGCATAGAATAGCGCATGAGATTTGGGATGCACCTGACATGAGCAGAATCCTACTCATAGCCGTGCAATATGGCTCTATTTTTGCAAGGATTCTTGTCTGTACATATACTGTAGAGTCATATGGAGTGTGGCATTGGCTTTTTACAACAGGTTCACGGCTCAACTGTGCAAATAAAAAAGAACCACAGAGAGTCTTATATATATTTAAAAAAAACCTTGTGTGAGGAGCTTCTTTCTTTGTGGATTCAAATATCCAATTGAGTTTAAAACTGAGATCAAGCCTCCATTATTGATTTGAAACGCACAATAACAGTGATTTTGTTATATGAGTGTGCTGCTGCAAGCCCTCATAAAGTCAGTGTGTGTGTGTACATTTTAGCATCCCAGCATTACGACTAATAAACTTGGAGGAATTCCAACATAGGCTCATTCTGAAAACGTAGCCCTTTATACACTTCTGGAGATCATGAATTATGTAGCCTGAGGTACGTATGGCTGCATTTCGTCTTTAAAACGAACACTACGGGGTGGTATGACGCCGTTCCTTTTCGTGCTTACCAGCTGACTGCTTACCTCCATATGGACGGCTTTTCCTCTGTTACCAAATTGTCCAGTGGCTCACCATGTATGTCAGCGGACTTGAGACGCAGAGAGGAATTGACCACAACAATGGGGTTCAAGTCCGGTGAAGAACGGTTCCAGAAAGCAGGTAAGACAAAAAAAAAAGCCAAAAAATAAAATAAACAAGTAAATAACAGGGTGAGAATGCGGTAAAATCTGAAAACGTGGTAAAAATCAGGCTGCCGGAAGGGCTTTTCTTTTTCTGGATTGCTTTTGAAAACACAATCGGTTGGGTTTAGGGAAGGAGGAGGGTGGGTGAGTCGATCAGTCAGTCAGTCAGTCAGTCAATCAGTCAGTTGACAGCGGCCTCTGCTGGATTTACACGAGAACAGCAGGCGCAAATGGCACTTGCGAGAAATATTTGAGAACTAAAAAAAGTGTAAACAGCGGCCTCTGGTGGATTCGCGAAAACAAAAACTGCAAGAAAACGTACCTCCTGGGATGTACTTGGTGCTCTCCAGAAATATATGTAGGGGTACGTTTTCAGAATGAGCCTGGGTTTAGGAATTCAGATCAACTATTCTTATAGTTTATATAGTTTATTATTCTCCCATGCAAATGTTTAGGCAAACCCTCAGTATGAATGCTTCATTACATGTGAATAAATGATGGATTTCAGCTTTGTCTTATATGGGGAGGGACAGTTCAAATACTAGAGACTGGTCAGAAAACCTGACGAGAAGCTGAAGTGCAGAATGAGGTCATCATAATCTCTGATCAGTTTTGAATGTTTACACTTCAAAATGTGAATTTTGTCATTGTTTAGGAGAATAATTTCATATAAATAATCTCAAATGGGCAGTTCATCCAAAAAAACCTAAAATTTACTCACTATTTACTCTCCCTTAAGCGGTTCCAAACCTTTATGAGTTTTTCTTATTCTGTTGAACACAAAAGAAGATATTTTGAAGAAAGCTGAAAACTTGTAACCATTGACTTTCATAATAGGATAACAAATTTTATGGAAGTCAATGGTTACACGTTACCAGCTTTCTTCAGTATATCTTCATTTGTGTTTAACAGACGAAAGAAAGTCAAACAGGTTTGAAACAAGTGAACGGTAAGTTTATGATGACAGAATTTTCATTTTTGGGTGAACTACCCCTTTAAGACTAACATATACACTCACGGCCACTTTATTAGGTACACCTGTCCAACTGCTCGTTAATGCAAATTTCTAATCAGCCAATTACATGGCAGCAACTCAAAGCATTTAGGCATGTAGACATGGTCAAGACGATCTGCAGTTGCCTGGTCTGATGAGCCTTGATTTCTGCTGCGACATTCGGATGGTAGGGTCAGAATTTGGCGTCAACAACGTGAAAGCATGGATCCATTCTGCCTTGTATCAACGGTTCAGGCTGGTGGTGGTGTAATGTGTGGGGGATATTTTCTTGGCACACTTTGGATCCATTAGTACCGCCACAGCCTACTTGAGTATTGTTGCTGACCATGTCCATCTCTTTATGTACGACAGTGTACTCATCTTCTGATAATCGCAGGATAACACACCATGTTACAAAGCGTGAATCATCTCAGACTGGTTTCTTGAACATGATAATGAGTTCACTGTACTCAAATGGCCTCCACAGTCACCAGATCTCAATACAATAGAGCACCTTTGGGATGTGGTGGAACGGGAGATTCGCATCATGGATGTGCAGCCCACAAATCTGCAGCAACTGCGTGACGCTATCATGCCAATATGGAGCAAAATCTCTGAGGAATATTTCCAGTACCTTGTTGAATCTATGCCACGAAGGATTAAGGCAATTCTGAAGGCAAAAGGGGGTCCAACCCGGTACTAGTAAGGTGTACCTAATAAAGTGGCTGGTGAGTGTAGATGCAAACATCCAAATAATATTAACAATAGTTTTGATTTCAGGGATACTTTAATAGTAATGGAACATGCAATCTGACGAAAACACCAAAGCAACAGCCCAGCAATCAGCCAGAAACACTGGCAACCACTTATCAGTGTCATAGCAACCAGCCAGAACTCCCTAGCAACAGCTCTTAGGACTTTAGAAAATCACTCTTAAATATCTGTTTCGCTAATAATTATGAGAAACCATCACTAATAAAAACAAACTAATATTTATGTTTTTATAAATTCAATTGAATATTGATGGAGAGAAGCTGCTGTCATCCACAGGGTGGCGCTTCTCTTCAGTCTGTTTCAGTGTGTGTGTGTGTGTGTGTGTGTGTGTGGCAAGCCCTTTCAACATTTAAGGTAAGATACTGCATGTGAATATGGCAAATTTAAAAAAATAAATAAATAAAATAATAAAATTAAATAAAATTAAATTAAATAAAATTTAAATAAAATTAAAATAAAACAAAATAAAACTCTCATACTTCCCCAGTTGATTAAGAATTGCATTTCTTGCATTTTGTGTATTACACATTTTCTAAAACGTTGTTTAAATATACAAATTATGCATTATTTATTTAAACATGCACTTATTTGCATTCATTCCTAGCACATTTTATTAAAGAGGGGATTGGGGATGTTTTTTTACTACAAACAACCAGATAAATAAAATAATGATAAAAGTAACTAATTACCAAAGAAAGTAATTATTGCATTACTTAAAAAAAAGCTAATGTCAAATGACTATAAAATAAATATAAAACATTGTCCACTAATCTACACTATTTAAGTGAAGTTTATTCATAAACTAATTTCGAGAGGAGCACATGCTTATGATTGATAGCAACTGGTCCCACATTAGCTAACGCCTGATCCACCAATCAGATGATTCCTAAATCACTATAAATAACCAGAGTATCTTACCTTAGCCATCTTCGTCTTGAAGAATCCCCCCTTCCACCCCTACTCCTCCCCTTTCCTCGACAGGGCAGCACGGAGGCCCAGTGGTTAGCACTGTTGCCTCACAGCAAGAATGTCACTTGCTCAAGCCTTTACCTTGTCAAGTTGACATTTCTGTGTGGAGTTTGCATGTTCTCCCCGTGTTTGCGTGGGTTTTCCCCGGGCTCTCCGGTTTTCTCCCACAGACCAAAAACATGTAACATAAGTAAATTGACCAACCAAATCGACACCATAGACGAGCGATTAATTCAGCAATTTCTCTCCATAATTATTCATAATTCGAATTCACCTTTATCAAGCAGGGGAGTTCTTAATACCTACCTGAGCTCAAACTCACCTCTTGCCCTGCAACGGGAGGGAGCCCCGGGCTCGAGGATCTCATGAGCTCAGGGCTCTCTCCCGGCTCTCTCATCAGCTAAGGGCGAACTCTTGAAATGTTGTTGTGGGACAATGTGAGAGACAACGGCAGCATGTCCTCAACTATATATCTGGATATTATTTAGTTTAATTCTGTCTGAGTAATAAGTGTTTGCGCTGGAGAAAAATCAAGTTTTATTTGCTTTGACGTCGTGGCTTCGTCTCCTCCTTTGGTAGCAGAGCTCACGTTATCACCAGCGTAGCCACTAGTGTTGTGGCGGCATGTGACGACGTGAGGCGCTTTATTAGATTAGAATTACTTGTCACAGACGCAGAGAGACTCTTTCTTTCCTGGGCAGAAGTTACACGATACATAAACATTCTTGCCTTTCACCTCAATGAGGGAAAAGTAGTGCTTATATTTCCAGTTTGCAAACGCTACCTTTGAACTTGTTGGATTTGCCATCGTTCTGACTCCTGGTCGTTGGTGTGTGCCACTGACTGTGTGTGTGCTTGTGTGTGAACACCCGCCCTACTCTGCCTCTGATTGGCAAATGATGGAAATGTACTCTATCTAAGCCAATCATCAACTTCTCAGTTACACCACGTTCACAGACACACCAATCATCATCACTGATTGGTTATGTGTCCCGCCCCAGCCCCAAACACACACACACACACACACCAGAGAAAGAGAGATTCTATGGCTGAGAGACATGCTCACATGAAAACCGCTTCAGTGTTCACAATTATAGTAATGCACATTTTATTGTAGGTAAAAGTAACTGCGCTGTAACGGAGGAAACAGTAATTCATTTGATTACTCGTTACTGAAAGAAGTATCGCCATTAGTAATGACATTTATTTATAGCGCTGTTATAAAGTCATCATCCTTTGTCATCAGAAGGGGAAAGCCCTGCCCACTAGTGACCATCTCTCCCTCATTAGCATAGGATCTGCCATTATGCTGAAACATAGGCGTTTGTAGCTCCGCCCTTTTAAAAAAAAAAGCACAGTCTCATTTAAATTTAAAGCGACAGTCACCAAAATGCCACAATTAGGATTAAAGCCTAAAAGGGTCAGTTTCAGAGAGTTGTAAAACATTATCTGTGTGGTATTTTGAGCTGTAACTTCACATACACACTCTAGGGACATCAGAGTTTTATTTTACATCTTGTAAAAAAGAAGCATAGTAGGTCGCCTTAAATGTGAAATGGGCTTGCCAGATCTACGATGTGTGTGTTTGTGTGTTGAATAATCCTCCAGAAAAGCCTCTCTGGGCCGCGTTGACGGGTTTACGCCGAGGCTGTGGGGAATTCAGATTAAAGTCATCCTTTGGGCTCTTGAAGCAGAAAGCCAGGTGTACTTAAGCTGTTTAAATCAAACAGGATCACACTTTGATTGTGGAGAAACGCACCTTGTGGGGATCCTCCGGCTCCCTTTAAAGTGCACGAAAAAAAAGAGATATTTGCCATTTCTCATTTCATCCGGAGGCGAATTTATGATTGAAAGACGAAGTTCAGGGATGCCTTAATCAGACTTCAAAAAAACAGAGAGGTTTTTGTGTTTCTGTTGATGTTTGATAGTGCATGTTACGTCTGATGAAGCAGATAGTTTGTATGGAAGTAGTATTTGTAGATGTTAAAAATCCAATAAGCTTTGCTGAGCTTGCAATAAAATTAATGCACCCAAATCAAGTCTTATAAACCTTTTTTTATAAATGTTTTTTGCTGCAGGTAACATTCATGAGCAAGATTTTATTATTTATATTTATCATTCATTAATTTTCCTTCAGCTTAGTCCCTTTATTTATCAGGAGTCGCCACAGCGGAATGAACCACCAACTTTTCCAGCATATGTTTTACACAGCAGATGCCCTTCCAGCTGCCACCCAGTACTGGGAAACGCCCATACACATTAATTCACACTCATACACTACGGCTAATTTAGTTTATCCAATTCACCTATTGCATGTGTTTGGAATGTGGGGGAAACTGGAGCACCCGGAGGAAACCCACGCCAACACAGCGAGAACATCATTCCGCTGTGGCGACCCCTGATAAATAAGGGACTAAGCCAAAGGTAAATGAATTGATATACTACTTTATGCTGTTAAATTATATAAGAAAAACTTGTTATAAGAATTATATAAGATTGTTATATTAAATTATATAAGAAAAAAGTCCCGTTACACCTATCATAATGACATAATTAATATTTTTTTAATAAATACGTCACAGCCTGAAACGATATTAATATTTATAAATATAATTTTTTATACATTTATTATGTGTTTATTTTATGTCATAAATATCATATTTTAAATATAATGCTTAAAAAAATAATCAGAAAAGTTTCTCTGAGACATTTCATATTTATAAAAATGTAAATTGTAAATATTAAATTAAATATATAATGGTTTAAAATGGTTTAATAGTAGTTTAATGGTTTAATAAAATACACAGTGAAATATATAATTCAAATATATTTAGTATAATATTAATAATATGATATAAATTCATATTATTAATTTATATTAATAATTTACCATGATCTAGAAGTGTGATATTTAATAATAAATCAATACATTTTCCAATAGTTTTCTATTCTATTCTATTCTATTCTATTCTATTCTATTATTTATTCATTCATTCATTCATTTTCAGTCCTATTATTAATCTGGGGTCACCACAGCGGAATGAATCGCCAACTTATCCAGCATATGTTTCACGCAGCGGATGCCCTTCCAGCTGCAACCCATACACACTCATTCACACTTATACACTACGGACAATTTAGCCAACCCAATTCACATATACCACATGTCTTTGGACTTGTGGGGGAAACCGGAGCACCCGGAGGAAACCCACACCAACACGGGGAGAACATGCAAACTCCACACAGAAATGCCAACTGACCCAGCAGAGGCTCGAACCAGCGACCTTCTTGCTGTGAGGCGATTGTGCTACCCACTGCGCCACCGTGACGCTATATTATATTATATTATATTATATTATATTATATTATATTATATTATATTATATTATATTATATTATATTATATTAT
>CAIGQV010017386.1:29155843-29173517 GCA_903798115.1 Danio jaintianensis
GTTTGGATCGAGGCACCAAAATTCTGACCGAGACAGGACATCCCTAGTAAAAGCAAATTCACTGAAAATCCTTCATTAAAATCTGTCCAGCATCTCACAGTGATTTCTCAGTCGGCACAGGCAGATCTTATAGTTAATGGTGTATCGCTCATGCAATACGCATTAAATCATGTCCCACACAGCGAACGCGTCTCATCAGCTGGACATTCAGACTTGCACACGTTTCAGCCTCCAGCGCTCGTTCAAGCCAGCAGCCAATTTAACATTGATAATTGGAAACTTGAGCCTGGAATGAGCAGCGGTCGGTGACAAGCTGCGCAGAGTCAAGTTTACTACGCTGATAAAAATAGAGGATCTAACACCGGGAACGAGCCAACAGAACGGCTGTGTTTGACCAGCGCTGATGATGATGATCCACACCATCTGCTCATCCTGCATCTGATCAGCACATCGGCTTGAGAAACACACAAAATCTCAGTACGGCTGCGAGAATCTGTGTTGGTAGTGACAGTATATACCAAAATAAATGCAGTGTCGTTACTTAAAGGGGACCTGTTATGCAAAACTCACTTTTATAAGGGGTTTTAGCACATTTGTGTGGCAACAGTGTGTGAATATAACCAACTACTAATGGTACAAATTTATTAATTTTATTTTTTATAATCACACTTGATAAAAACTGTTTGCAAAAACACTTTGATTGAATTTTCTCCCTTTGTACATGTCATCAGAGGGGGAAACCCCCGCTCATTAGATGATCTCTCTCATTAGTATAGGACGTTAGTCTTGTTTTTGAATCTGCCACTATGCTGACACATAGGCATTTATAGCCCCGCCCACTTTTGAAAACAGCACAATCTCATTTGAATTTAAAGCGACAGTCACCAAAACAGCACAATTAGGATCAAAGTCTAAAAGGGGCAGATTCAAAGAGTTATAACACATTATTTGTGTGGTATTTTGAGCTGAAACTTCACACACACACTCTAGGGACATCAGAGACTTATTTTACATCTTGTAAAACAGGCATAATAGGTCCCCTTTAAATCCAAGGGCAGTGAGTTCCATAAACTTAGCCACAGAGCTGAAATATCTAGCTTTCCTTGTGCTTAATAACATACAGGGTGGCCCCAGAGTAATAGAGTTGAATGATCTAAGAGTGCGAGAAGGGGTATTAATATGGAGAAGATTGGTGAGATACGGTGGCGCGAGATTGTGGTGCCTTAAAAGTGAGAAGTAATATTTTAAAATCGATGTGATACTTTACTAGAAGCCAGTGAAGCTGATCCTAGAAATAACACAAAAAGCCCAGTGAGAAGAGCATTACAGTAGTCAATACATGAAATAACGTGAATTGCTGTATTATTAGTTGTGAGAGTTGTGTTCACTGCTGGTTGCTAGGTTACCAATACTACAGTCAGCCTGTGGCTAGGGGGCGGGGCTGGGAGCTGTGGGGAACGAGGCCGGCGCGTAAGTGAGTAATAGGAAACACCTGTAGCGCACACCGGCCTTGAATCCCACGGAAGGAGCTCTGGACTATAAGAGGAGGAACGATGGCAGAGGACGCTGAGAGAGGTCCAGGCCTCTTACTTTCTGTTTGTTTTAATTTTTTCATTAAAAATTATTTAAAAGTTCTTCGGTTCTCCGCCTCCTTCTTCCCGATGGCCAGGCTGCCATCAAACATGATTACACAGCCACTCTTAACAACTTGATGGAAAGGCCTTAGTCCTTTTATTCTTTATCCTTCGGCTTAGTCCTTTTATTCATCAGGGGTCACCACAGCGGAATGAACCGCCAACTTATCCAGCATATGTTTTACGCAGCGGATGCCCTTCCAGCTGCAACCCAACACTGGGAAACACCCATACACTCTTGCATTCAGACACATACACTACGGCCAATTTCGTTTACCCAATTCACCTATAGCGCATGTGTTTGGACTGTGGGGGAAACCGGAGCACCTGGAGGAAACTAATGATAGAAGCAATACCAAATCATTTGAGTAGCTATATAGTTGTTTAGACTTAGTTTGCTCTATTAACTGAACTTGATTTGATAACTAAACTTAAAATGTTTAAGTTAGTAATACTCTAAATGTTTAATGATATCAACAGAAATAATATGTGTATATATAAGTTTACAGTAGGGCGACATGGTGGCTCAGTGGTTAGCACTGTCGCCTCACAGCAAGAAGGTCGCTGGTTCGAGTTCCGACTGGGCCAGTTGGCATTTCTGTGTGGAGTTTGCATGTTCTCCCCATGTTGGCGTGGGTTTCCTCCGGGTGCTCCGGTTTCCCCCACAGTCCAAAGACATGCACTATAGGTGAATTGAATAAAACTAACTGGCCGTAGCGTATGTATAAGTGTGAATGAGTGTGTATGGGTGTTTCCCAGTACTGGGATGCAGCTGGAAAGGCATCCGCTGTGTAAAACATATGCTGGATAAGTTGACTGTTCATTCCACTGTGACGACCCCTGATGATTAAAGGAACTAAGCCTAAGGAAAATGAATGAATGAATGAAGTTTACAAGTACTCAAACCATTTTGTTTCAAAACTTAACTTAAGTTAACTTAAAAGTTAACTTAACTTATTGGGTTTTACAGTGTAACATTTTATTTTTAATGGTCTGGAATGCCCAATTTTTCTCTTTTGAGGAATAAGTGAGTCATGCTGCTTAAACCATCCACAAAATCTTCAGTCAAATCATTACAAATTTCTCCAGCAGTGAGAAAACTCAACTAATCTCATGCCTGTGACTTTCTTTCCTCTGTAAAACACAAACATTGAATCTCTGCGGAGACAAACAGGCCATTCATTTCATTTCAATGAGGACTGCAGCTCTGAGCCCCAAAGTCGCAAAAAGCACCATAAAAAATGTTTAAAAAAGCAGTCCGTGTGTCTCATGCTCTATAGTCAAGTCTTCCTCATGAAGTCATGAGGAAAACTCCAGATCTTCTCTTTGGTGAATTCCTGAACTCTTCACACAAAGACAATGAACGGCTTCAAAAGACTTCTATAGAAGAATATATAATATTCGGTATACTCTTTACTGAAAGGCAGCATCACACTTATCCTTCACAGAAAGTCTGCTGTGAAATGATCAGTCAAAAAGGCAAGCAAGAGAGGTTTGGGTGCAACTGCACAGCATTTATTTGATCAAAAATATGTCAAAAATTATTTCAATTTAAAGCAACTTTTTCCTACTTAATTATATTTTAAAATGTAATATATTTCTGTGATGTAATGCTGAATTTTTGCATACTTTCTCCAGTCTGCAGTGCCGCATAACCCCTCAGAAATCCTTATAATATGAGGATTTGATCACCGAGAAGCATTTATTATTAATTGTTTATCATTTGTTATTAATTTGAGTTGTTCATATATTTGTGGAAACTGTAATACATCTTTTCAGCATTCTCTGATGAATGGAAATGTAAAAATATATATATATATTAATTAATTTAGCTTTGGCGAAGTCCTTTATTTATCAGGGGTCACCACAGCGGGATGAACCGCCGACTTATCCAGCATATGTTTTACACAGTGGATGCCCTTCCAGCTGCAACACAGTACTGGGAAACATCCATACACACTCATACACTACGGCCAATTTAGCTTATTCAATTCACATATAGCGCATGTGTTTGGACTGTGGGAAAAACCGGAGCACCCGGAGGAAACCCACGCCAACACAGGGAGAACATGCAGACTCCACACAGACATGCCAACTGGCCCAGCCGGGACTCGAACCAGCGACCTTCTTGCTGTGAGGCGACAGTGCTAACCACTGAGCCACCGTGTCATCCTAAATATATATATTTATTATTTATTTATATATAAATAAATTCATTTCCATTCATTTTCTTTTCGGCTTAGTCCCTTTATTAATCTGGGGTCGCCACAGCAGAATGAATCGCCAACTTATCTAGCATATGTTTTACGCAGCGGATGCCCTTCCAGCTGCAACCCATCACTGGGAAACATCCATACAAACTCATTCACACACATACACTATGGACAATTTAGCTTACCCAATTCACCTATAGCGCATGTCTTTGGACTTGTGGGGGAAACCGAAGCTATATAAATAAATAATATATATTGTTTATTTGGGGTTTGGGGTGGACTGGTGGGCCCCTAATAATATCTCTGGGGGCCCCTAAACGCCGTGGGATCGTTGAATCGTCCTAACTTTCCCCCCCCTAGCGGCGCCCCTGGGTGTAGAAGTTCCATAACCCATTGCTTAAAAATTTTGAGCAATATTAACCGTGTAGCTAAAAGCATAGCAAAGGCAATCGCATTTATATTACTTTTATTAAAACATAAGGACTGTGGTGTGATACCAAATATTGAAATTATGGCCTCAGGTTCTATACAGGTATTTAATGGTCAGAGAGAAATTGAAATATTAGCTGCCAGAAATCCTTTAATTCTGAAAAAGCCCAAAACTAAATGTCACTTTAAGCTATTATCTTGAAAATTATCTAGTGAAATATTATTTACTGTCATCATGGCAAAGAGAAAAGAAATCAGTTATTAGAAATGAGTTATTAAAACTATTATGTTTAAAAATGTGCTGAAAAAATCTTCTTTCCGTTAAACAAAAATTGGGGGACAAAATATACAGCAGGGCGAATAATCCTGACTTCAACTGTATATGAGGCAGCTCACATTATTGTGGAACAGCATTAATGTGTGTGTGTGTGTGTGTGTGTGTGTGTGCTGTTCACTGATTGTTCTTTGAGCACATTCATGTAATTATCAGTCTGAGAGGAAACACAAACCCTCATGAGAGTTTGAACTCTCTTTAATCACACAGACATGCTTCATCTCAACTCAAATCAAATCCAGCACAAACAATCCTCTCCGTCCTGTCCAAATGCCTGTCCTGCCATTATTGTCTCCCTTTTTTTTTTTAGCCGTAATGAGAGACATCAACATGTGCACACATCACGCAAACAGCCAGGTAATGTTGTGTTTGTCCTCCAGGCTTCGCAGGCGCCATGTCTGCGTATTTTTACAACTGTTGACACAAAAAACCGTGGTCTTCAAACCGTGATCAAGGTTCAGTAGAGCGAGCTCGACAGCGGAGCACGGGGATTTGTAGAATGACAGACATGTCTGTCCAATTTATTGAGCCGAGTTTGACACTGTGCAAAATCAATTGTGTGTCTCCGGCATTTCATTTTGAGCTCCTTTCTGAGCCGTTTTTTAAGGGAGGATTGCTATTCTCGTTCACTAGGGAGGCAATTATCAGCCAATATACATATAGAGAAGGAAATATGATGTTGACTGGCCTTTTCAGATTTACAAACACAACATCGCTGCTCTGTGCTCTGTCAATATTACAACATTTTTTCCATGTTTAATATGCAGAGTTAGCTATGATTAAATCCAGGTTTTATTGGACAAAATATTTGCATACGCCCCTGAGTTCAGGATGAGTCATCAATGATTTTTTTTAGACAAAAAAAATGATACAAAAAGCTTAGGGCGTCACGGTGGTGCAGTGGGTAGCATGATCGCCTCACAGCAAGAAGGTCGCTGGTTCGAGCCTCAGCTGGGTCAGTTGGCATTTCTGTGTGGAGTTTGCATGTTCTCCCCGTGTAGGTGTGGGTTTTCTCCAGGTGCTCCGGTTTCCTCCACAGTCCAAAGACATGCGCTAGGTGAAAGGTGAAAAGACAGGTGAATCGGGTAAGTTAAATGGTCCATAGTGTATGTGTGTGAATGAGTGTGTATTGATGTTTCCCAGTTATGGGTTGCAGCTGGAAGGGCATCCGCGGCGTAAAACATATGCTGGATGAGTTGACGGTTCATTCCACTGTGGCGACCCCAGATTAATAAAGGGACTAAGCCGAAAAGAAAATGAATGAATGAATAAATGAATGAATGAATGAAAAAGCTTTAAAACTATTTTGATTTTGTTTTAACTTGATGTGATTTTAAATAAAAATCTTTTTCATTACAATGTGAAAGATTTTTAAAAGTTGTGTTTTCCTTTTGAGTAAACAACTTTTTTTCCCAGTTTTTCAATATTGTACATTTTTATTGAGGGTATATACAGAAATCAGCAGTGATGGGAATAACGGCACTATAAATGGCGTTACTAACGGCGATACTTTTATCAGTAACGAGTAATCAAATGAACTACTGTTTCCCTGTTACAACGGCGCTACCATTACTGACAATAAAATGTGTGTTACTATAATTGAGAACACTGAAGCGGTTTTCATGTGAGCAGCATCTCTCTCAGCCATAGGACCTCTCTCTCTCTGAGGTGTTTGTGTGTTTGGGGCTGTGGCGGGACACATAACCAATCAGTGATGATGATTGGTGTGTCTGTGAACGTGGTGTAACCGAGAACATGATGATTGGCTGAGATAGAGTACATTTCCATTATTTGCCAATCAGAGGCAGAGTAGGGCGGGTGTTCACACACAAGCACACACACAGTCAGTCACACACACCAATGACCAGGAGTCAGAACGATGGCAAATCCAACAAGTTCAAAGGTCGCGTTTGCAAACTGGAAATATAAGCATTACTTTTCCCTCGGTGAGGTGAAAGGCAAGAATGTTTATGTATCGTGTAACTTCTGCCCAGGAAAAAAGAGTCTCTCTGCGTCAGTGACAAGTAATTCTAATCTAATGAAGTGCCTCACGTCGTCACATGCCGCCACAACACTAGTGGCTACGCTGGTGATAACGTGAGCTCTGCTACCAAAGGAGGAGACGAAGCCACGACGTCAAAGCAAATACAACTTCATTTTTCTCCAGCGCAAACACTTATTACTCAGACAGAATTAAACTAAATAATATCTAGATATATAGTTGATATATAACAACATTAAAATACTGTAGATTAGTGTACAATGTTTTATATTTATTTTACAGTCATTTGACAAATTAGATTTTTTTAAAGTAACGCAATAGTTACTTTCCCTGGTAATTAGTTACTTTTATTATTATGTAACTCAGTTACTAACTCAGTTACTATTTGTGAGAAGTAACTACTAAACTATAACTAATTGCTCTTTTAAAGGAACGTGCCCAACACTGGAAATCAAGACCTTTTTTAAGACTCTTTTCATACATTTTAAGACCTCATCGCCACTTCAGGTTTCAACCAGTAACATTGGTGACATTTTAACTTATAACATATTTACTAAATACTGATTGTAAGAAACTAATCCTAACTTAAAATGTTATTCATATACTGAATAAAAATGCTTATCCAGCAGGTGGCGCCTAAAACAGTAGGAATCACGGTGTTTCCTTGGTTACTGCAGTAAACAAAGCACTGTGATGTCAAATCTAGCAGGAATTTATTGATTTCATAAACTACACAGCATCCCAATATTGGCAGATTAAATTGATTACATTTTGATTAAATTCAGGCAAACTTTAGCATACTGATACAAAATGTAATACATTGTAAAATAGCATTTAAGACTTTTAAAAGCTTTAAGGACCTTAAATTTCTCTAAATTGACTCATCAACTTTTAATACTTTTTAAGACCCGGCAGACACCCTGCTATTTCATTACTTTGGATGATTTTTATTGTGAAATTTACAATTTTACCATTTTTTAAGCAATTTCGGAGTCAAAATTGTTCGTACACGTTTCTGTTTTTTTCATTAAATAAAATATTTTTTTCTTTTACTAATTTAATATGACTTTTGCTGGTTAAAAGTATTATTTTTAATTATATTATTTACAGTAAAAAGCAATTAGTTACTTAAACAAGTGAATAAATTCATTTCCTTAAATGCGACAAGTTGACTTTACTTTAAAAAGTGAGTAACAAGTACAGTGGTCCCTCGTTATTCGCGGGAGTTACGTTCTAAAAATAACCCGCGATAGGCGAAATCCGTGAAGTAGTCAGCTTTATTTTTTACAATTATTATAGATGTTTTAAGGCTGTAAAACCCTTCACTACACACTTTATACACCTTTCTCCAGTAGACTCCATCCTTAAGGGGGTCGCACACCGGATTCACCGCTCACATGACAGTTGGAAGTAACACACACCGGACGCGCACATTCACATGTTATTTAAAATGAAATTATTCACATGACGCGAGATTGATTGACAATGGTCTACAGCCAATCAGGACGCAGAACACAATACGCTGTAAAAAACAAACAAAAAAAAAAACGTCAAATTGCACACAAAAAAAATCTGCGAAACTGTGAGATCATGAAAGGTGAACCGCGTTATAGCGAGGGACCACTGCAAACTCTTTGTAGCTTGGAACTGTTAAGTTGACTTAACTTGTTTTTTATCAATAAGCACAAAGTTCATTTACTTAATAATTTTAAGGGAATGGGTTTGCTCACATTTTTTTGTTTGTTTTTACAGTCATTAACAGCTGTGTACTGACACCAAACATTTAAATAGTGTTAAAAAAAATAAAAATAAAATAAAAATAAATAAAATTATAAATATAATAAATAAATAAATACAATTACTTGTATTTATTTTCAATATCAAAATTTTCTTAGTATTTTAGCTTATTAGTGTATAAAGTCAATAGCCTATCTTGCTAATGCCAATTACTATTGAGAAGTGAGTTTCTTATTTGCATGTACATTTTAAATTGTATGCTGTACATATATTGCAGACAAACATAAACAAAAGACCATGAAAATCTGATTTGGATGCCCACATATTATGCTGTAATTCCTAATAAAGTTACAAACTAGCTGACGAGTAACTCCAGCTAATTTGTGCTCCCATTTGGAGTCTTTCGAGTGTTAATTTTGGACTCGGATGGCCACAACTATTCTTCTTTTGCATGAGATGAGAAATAAGAGATGCAAAATGGTTTTGTTGCCCATGGCGATGCCGTATAGCAGAGGGAAATAGAGAAACTATAGAGCGAATGAGAGAGAGAGAGAGCGCAAATGGCAAGATAATGATTCTGCTGGGAATATCTGCTATTTACAGAAATACACAGAATGAAGATGAACATGTAAGCAGTATTTCAGAGTTCCATTTTCCAAACCATTAGCCTTGAACAGTGCACCAGGATGCGTAGTGTCCGTCTCACAGACCAGCTGATGCACACTATACAAAAATAAGAGTCCGTCTTCAAACAGAAAGCTCGAATGTGATTGGACTCACGCAATTTCCAGGAATCAGGCAGCACGGCTCTATATCAGTTCATCGGGAGGGTCGGAAAAGTTCCCAGAACAGTGAATCTGAAAAATAGATATTTTGAGAAATGTATTTGAGGAAAAACGTATTTCAACATACTTTTGTCTGTAATTTCTAAGTAAAATCAACACTAGGGGGCAGTATGACGATAACAACCTTTGTTCCTTTTCACACTATAGATATTTACAGGATTATATTCATGCAGTTCTGTGCACAACACCAAATAAATACCACAAAACAACTTAAAAGTGACTATGATTTGTGATGAAATATGTTTGCGTCACCTATCTATATCCATATGGACAACTTTTCTGGCGTGGTACAAGTTTGCTTGGTAGCTTACATTGTACGGTGTTGTGTTTGTGTTGCAGAGCACTTGGGTTTGAGTCAAAAGGGATAAAAGCAATGTAAAATAAAGATAAACTGTGGTTGCAATGCACTTATTTATTTATTTCAGACTCGTGCAATGGAACGTACCTGGAGCAATGTATTTTACATTTTGCAAAAAATGTAGTCTGAGGCACATATTTCCAAATTGGGTCTTTATTTATCACTTTTCTAATGCATTAAGCCACATAAGGGGTTGTTGAAGGCTTAATTCTGATTGGCTGGTGAACATTATTTTCAGATAAACACACAGCTAAAGTAGTTCCGGCAGGTTTTGAGTGCATTACAGCTCCATATCACTACGCTGAATGATTTCAGTTACTTCACAGCGATAGCAGTCAAAAACTAGTCCTACACACACTCAAATGACTTTTGCTGCTTGTTCAAACTACTTATTTAAAATGAGTTGAAACAACACAATTCTTAATTTTTTGGGGGGGGGACAACTCAAATTCGTAAAAACATTAAACAATAAACAACTGATTTGTGTTGGGACAACATGAAGGAATTGTGTGGAACCCAGCATTTCTTACAGTGCACAGGAGCAGTTCAAGGCAAATGTCTTTGAAATCCAACATCTGAAATACAGTGTCTTTACATGTGGTAACTGTAGTGGAATAATTGACTCCAATTCGTTGAATTATTGGAAAATTATTTGCTTCACATTGTGGCCACCTCGGATGTGCATTACTTCTCAAATAATTCAACAGCCCCATCTTCAATTATTCCTTACTTAAACACTTTTTCCACATTATGTCCCGCCTCTTTCTGTCTATAAGTGGATGGATTTGGCATGAATGATCTACATCAGGGGTCTCAAACTCAAATTGGAGGGGGTCATTGAAGTGACCAATAATTCATAGGAGGGCCATTTTACATAGAAGCACAAGAAAAAAGTGGAAAACTGGCATTTATACTTCAAGCATTACCTGTCATCAGTGATAATGCACATCAGCACATTTATCGCATCACACTGATACTGAAATATACACTCACCGCCCAGTTTATTAGGTAGACCTTACTAGTACCGGGTTGGACTCCCTTTTGCCCTCAGAACTGCCTTAATCCTTCGTGGCATAGATTCAACAAGGTACTGGAAATATTCCTCAGAGATTTTGGTCCATATTGACATGATAGCATCACGCAGTTGCTGCAGATTTGTCGGCTGCACATCCATGATGCGAATCTCCCGTTCCACCACATCCCAAAGATGCTCTATTGGACTGAGATCTGGTGACTGTGGAGGCCATTTGAGTACAGTGAACTCATTGTCATGTTCAAGAAACCAGTCTGAGATGATTCACGCTTTATGACATGGCGCGTTATCCTGCTGGAAGTAGCCATCAGAAGATGGGTACACTGTGGTCATAAAGGGATGGACATGGTCAGCAACAATACTCAGGTAGGCTGTGGCGTTGACACAATGCTCAATTGGTACTAATGGGCCCAAAGTGTGCCAAGAAAATATCCCCCACACCATTACACCACCACCACCAGCCTGAACCGTTGACACAAGGCAGGAAGGATCCATGCTTTCATGTTGTTGACGCCAAATTCTGGCCCTACCATCCGAATGTCGCAGCAGAAATTAAAACTCATCAGACCAGGCAACGTTTTTCCAATCTTCTGTTGTCCAATTTCGGTGAGCCTTTTCAAATTGTAGCCTCAGTTTCCTGTTCTTAGCTGACAGGAGTGGCACCCGGTGTGGTCTTCTGCTGCTGTAGCCCATCTGCCTCAAGGTTGGACGTGTTGTGCGTTCAGAGATGCTCTTCTGCATACCTCGGTTGTAACGAGTGGTTATTTGAGTTACTGTTGCCTACGTTTAAAACAACCAAAGAAATAATGGCGGGTCAAAACCGCAAGTGGCTATATGCAACTGCACAAGAATGATACAATAAATAATGCTAGGTTCTACACAATCAATTTCTGTTGGGACAAAATGAAGGAATTAAGTTAACTTGTTAGTTTTTACAAATTTAAGTGGATTGAACATAAAACAATTAAGTTGCCCCCCCCCCAAAAAAAATGAAGGATTGTGTCTGTCACGGCTGCTCTTTCAGAAAGGCACAGGATCGCAGGAGTTTATCAAAACATGAAGATTTATTACAAACAGAACACTCACAACTGGAAGACAAGAATCACACGTATAAATACTCAGGAAGACAATTCACAGGAATGACGATCAATACCGGACAAGGGACTAAACCAAACTAAGGGGTATAAATACACAAGGGCATGATTAACTGATTACACACAGGGGAGGAACACAGGTGAAACTAATGAACATGAGGAAATGGCGGGAAAACAGAACAAAGGAATCACATGACCACAACAGAAGCACATGGAACAACACAGACCCTGACAGTGTCGTTTCAGTTCAATTCAAATAAGTAGTTTGAACAAACAGCAAATGTGGTGGGCCAAAACGCGTTATGTTAAATGGCCTGTGGGCCGGCAATTTGAGACCCCTAATCTACAATGTGTATTTTAAGATTTTATGCTTATCAATGTCTGCATGATAGACCAACATCAGCGCACAGCCAAGCCTCCCTCTCTTCTTTTCTCTCTCTCTCTTTTGTGGAGTGTTGGACAGTAAACTCGCCATGCAGAGGGCATTTACACGCTGACAGAGAGCAGAGCCGCCGGCCGACAAACATTCCCCTTAGAGAGAGCAATCATCCCAGTGGTGGGAGCTGAACTGCCCCTTCTACTTTATCCACGACCTCTCCGCTCGCTCATGTCCGACTGCAGTTGAAGTGACCGGTGGAGTGGAGAGAGGATTTTTCTGGCCATCAGTTTCCGCTGCCAGACTCCGTGGGCTCCAAACTGCAGTCTCGGGTCCGCCTGGGTTGATGAGCACCTTGGCTCCGCTCACCTGCCGCGTACTCGCACGGGAAGCTTGGCTGCTTCGCTCTCTGTGGGTTTGTCTTCAAGTAAACACCTTCTGTAGTCAATTTAAGACTGTATAGTCGTGCACACACACCTCACAAAGTCTGTTCGGTGTTTTTAGAAGGTCATAAAAGAGTCATTTCTTATGAATGAATACATCCAACACAGGCTCATTGGGAAAATGTGCCCAGGGATACATTATTATTTTTTTTACTGTTCTAACTACAGTTGAAGTCATTATTGTTCCTCCTGAATTATTAGCCCCCCTGTATATTTTATTCAGGAAAGAAAAAATTTTTCAACACATTTCTAAACATAATAGTTTTAATAACTAGTTTCTAATAACTTTCTTTTATCTTTGCCATGATGACAGTACATAATATTTGACTAGATATTTTTCAAGATGCTAGTATTCAGATTAAAGTGACATTTAAAGGCTTAACTGGGTTAATTAGGTTAATTAGGCAAGTTAGGGTAATTAGGCAAGTCATTGTATAACGATGGTTTGTTCTGTAGACAATTCAAGAGTTCGCACTTAGATAATGCTCGACTATGATAGCAGATTTGGCATGCTGTCCCGGGAGAGAACCCTGAGCTCGGAGATAGGTGAGCCCAAGGTTCCCGCCTGGTCAATGAGCATTAGGAGGGATACGAGATCAGGTGTTTCTCGAAAGCCTCCCTTTGGTTCTAATTAATACAGTAAGTGTGTGTTTATGTGCTTGTGACTGATTATTACGGTTCGTTTATATGCATGTTTTTAGATTGTGGGAGGAAACCGGAGTACCCGGGGAAAACCCACGCGAACACGGGGAGAACATGCAAACTCCGCTCAGAGAGTACCCACTGGTTCAAATAGCACTTGAACCCTGGTTTTCTCGTTGAGTCGCCGTGTCGCCCAATCAGGGAGAAGGATAGGGGAATGATAGGGGAGGAGGGGGGGTTTCCGAAAATGAAGATAGGGAATGAGATTTTTTGGCAGGGTATTTATAGTGATTTGTAATGATCTGATTGGTTGGCTAATGGTTAGTGATAGGTATCAGCTGTCGTCGTTCATATCACGTGCTCCTCTCGAAATTAGTTTGTGAAACTTCACTTAAAAATATATATATTGCTTAAGAGGGCTAATAATATTGACCTTAAAATGGTTAAAAAAAAATTCAAAACTGCTTTTATTCTAGCTAAAATAAAACAAATAAGACTTTTTCCAGAAGAAACAAATATTATAGGAAATACTGTGAAAAATTCCTTGCTGTTAAACATCATTTGGAAAATATTTGAAAAAGAAAAAAAATTAATAACGGGGCTAATAATTTTGACTTCAACTGTATGTGTGCAGGACAATATAATATGTTTTAAAATATATTCCGAAAAGTCGTCCATAGGTAAGCAGTTAGTGGGACCGCCCCATAGCACTTGATTTACACACACAATCCAGCCATTATTTACCCCCGTGCACATATTTCTCGGTTCTCAAAAATGTAGCCCTGGGCACATATTCCCAATGAGCCTATGTTGCAAACATCCTAATGAATTTATCTAAATACATTTTCTCAGTGAATAGAATCAAAGATATTTGAAATATTTTTTCTCCAATATATAGCATTTATTGTTTTATATTGTTTTAAATGTATAAATTTTTATTTAAAGACATAACATAGGTTTATTTTCATATGGACCCTTTGCAGCATTCAGATGCATTACCTATTTAGATCATTTATTTATGGAATAACTCAAATTGCCATGCAATGTTAAATTCACATGCATATTACGGCAGCTTACTGATATATATTCAAACAGACAACCCAGGCTCATTACAAATATTTGCCCAGGTTACATTTTTGAGAACCGACAAATAGGTACCCTGGACTACTACTGCTTGCAATTTTTGTTTTCACAAATCCACTAGAGGGTGCTGTGTCAATTTTTGACAATCTCAAATATGTTACTGGGGCACGCTTTCTCATACGTGCCATTTCTCGTAATTCCACCAGAGGCCACTGTGTACATATTTGTGAATATTAACAACCTACTCAGCTTGTTGTCATGCATAATATAACAGCTTGAAATCAACTGACCCACACACACCCTTCCCTAAACACAACCGATGGTGTTTTCAAAAGCAAACTAGAAGAGAAAAGCCATCATGGCTGTGGGCTTTTACCATGTTTTCACATTGCTTTTTTTAGGGTTTCATTTTACCTGGTTTCTGGAACCGTCCTTTGCCAGACTCAAACCCCAG
Source organism: Danio jaintianensis (assembly GCA_903798115.1). Classification (NCBI taxonomy): domain Eukaryota; kingdom Metazoa; phylum Chordata; class Actinopteri; order Cypriniformes; family Danionidae; genus Danio; species Danio jaintianensis. The sequence continues at coordinate 29,170,521 of CAIGQV010017386.1, forward strand.
TCCGCTCCAATCCACCTTCCAAGTCCCACACCATATATGGTGAGCTACCAAACAAACCAGTCATGCCAGAAAAGCCATCCATATAGGGAGGTAAGTACCACCCATATAGCATTTGTGTTACACACAAATTCAGACGCCCTAGTTTTTCACGATTTTTTGCAATAAAAATGACTGATTTTGTGGTGGTAATTCCCATAAATTTGCGGATAATTTTGCGATTAAAAATATATATATAAATATTAAAAAATTATATATATATATGATATCTTATTTACCATATTAGGTAGCCTACTATGTTAGGTGTGCAATCTGACCCAATGACACAAATCATAAAAATAAAGCTTCTTTATTTTGGTCTCTTGTCAAGACAAGATCTAAAACAAAACGGTAGGGATTAATCCAAAGGAAGGTTGTATAACCTTTACTTTCATCCATGATCTTTCTTTCTCTCTCTCATATTTCACTCTCCGGATCATCTGACATCATGTACCTCACTCAGGACATGCGTTAGGGCTTCCCCTACCGTAATACACCTAAAACACAAATTCCCGTAAAACTCATCAATGGCAGGGAAGCGTTTTCTCTCGCCAACGGCAGGGAAAGAGTTAAGCGAAATCCTTTATCGTTTTGACGCAGACCATAATACCAGCCATACATGTAAAGCACAAATAATGTCCTTCAATTCAGTCACGTCCAGCGGCCGTCATCCTTGAACCAATGTCCATCATTGTAAGCTGCTTGCTGTTCTGTCTTTTCCATTGCTCCGTTTGTTAGATGTTTACTCCAACTTTCTTTTGTTGTCTGAAGCATGTCAAACGCACAAAACGCTAAATTCACGCCACAGGATGTCTAATCCCATCTTTGCATTGACTTCACATGTAAATCACTCACGCGTCTGCTTACTGCACAGGCCGCAAAACAACCCCCCATGTAATGCAAGGATTTTGAGGGGGCAGGTGAGATGTCATTTTTCGAGAGAAACTCAAATACATCACGTACGCTGCGTATGCAACGTCTATAAGTCTTTTAAAACAATTAATTGCAAACTGAAATAAATATAATTTGATTATATGGTTTGGAATTGGATGTTTTATGAAATTATTTACGTTTTTTGTGATTATTCTGCGTTTAAATTAAGAATTTTGCAGGATCACAAAAAAATGTCTACTTTTTGCTGATTTTGCGTTGGATTCAGCGATCGCAAAATCACGAAAAACTAGGGGGTCTGAAAAAATGCAGCCATTATATACCCATGAGCACAAATTTCTCGGTTCTCAAAAATGTAGCCCTGGGCACATATCCGCAATGAGCCTGTGTTGCAAACATCCAAAAGAATCAATCTGAGCTTTCTCAGTGAATAGAATCAAAGATTTGAGTCACTGGGAAGAACCAACAACAGTTTCCCGGGATTACAGCAGCGTATTTTTGTACTGTATTTTACACAGGAGCACTAAAGCTGTGACACCTGAACCCGCAGCAGTGTCTGCACAGTTACAGATGACGCTCTGCTGCAATGTTGAGCAATACGATGCTTTTATTGATTTGTGGGATTCATTAAGTGTCACCGATATGATGCTCTGAGCATGTGGGCCACGCTTTGCCCATTTTCCAGCCTTAATAGAAAGCATGTGTCAAGCTCTCAGCGCGTAATGACCAGAGGTGCATCTCACAAATAACAAGCTGCCTTCTGAGGGTTAGTCAGCCCTACATCATTTCCTTCTCTGTATTCTCATCCCTGCTAAACTCGGCACACACTATTAGATCTATTTGGCCTGAAATGAGAAAGATTTCTAAAAGAGGCGCTTTCAATACAGCTCACTGAGTGCTGTAAAAATAGAGAGCAGGTAAAGTGCACTTGTCACTGAGGATTCGGTCCAAGGCAATAATAAACCAACACGCTCAGCTGAGACGAAACAATTTGCCATCATATAGAAAAGTGGTTTCAATGTACTGTGCGCTGGATGATTTTCACTTATAGCTTGAATTTCATCTATCACAAAGACACAGAGAATTAATTCTGGAGCCAATAGAAAAAATAATACCTAGGATAAAGTCATAAAACTAAAATAATACTGATTCATTCTCTATTGGTGGATCTCTCACACAAATTGGCAAAAATATGGTCATGTACACATGATACGATACTAATAAAGAAATATTAATAAGCAAAAGCATTCAAATAATAAATAAGTAAGCATAAGTGAAAAAATAAGTAAAGAAAAAATAAAAATAATGAGTTAAGGAAAAAATGATCAACATCAAATAAATGAATATATAAATCTTTCATTAATCTTTCATTAATGTTAGGATTAAAACTAAGAATGAATGGATAAATAAATAAATGAACAAAAAAAAAAATATATATATATATATATGTAAATGAGCATTTAAAATGAGCATTTATTTATTTATATATATATATATATATAAATAAATGCTCATTTTAATTGTTTCATTATTTAAAAATATATATTAGAATAAAACTATTAACATATAAATATTATAAATATTATAAAATATAATATAATATTTAAAAAAAAATAAGAAAAAACATAAAAAAAATAAAATAAATGTAATTATATAATTATAATAATAAAATATAACAAAGAAAAGAAAAAATATAAGAAACATGAAAATGTGAAAAAATATTAAATAAATAAATAAATAAATAAAGCGCAACCTGCATAATGTTCATCGTTATAAACAAGTTATAAATAAATAATTAAATATATAAATGGATGAATGAATGAATGAATGAATAAATGAATAAATAAATAAATGTACTGTTTATCAGTATTGATTTAAGAATACAGATATTAAAGTTAAGAATAAAATTAAGAATAATTATGAATGAATGAATAAATAATATTGTTTTAATAATGATTTAAGAATACATATTTTAAAGTTAAGAATAAAATTAAGAATGAATGAATAAATGAATGAATGAATGAATAAATAAATAAATGCTTTGTTTATCAATAATGATTTAAGAGTACA
>CAIGQV010017386.1:29176371-29192901 GCA_903798115.1 Danio jaintianensis
GTGTGTGTGTGTGTGTGTGTGTGTGTGTGTGTGTGTGTGTGTGTGTGAAGTTTCAGCTCAAAATACCACACAAATAATGTTTTATAACTCTTTGAATCTGCCCCTTTTAGACTTTGATCCTAATTGTGTCTTTTGGTGACTGTCGCTTTAAACTCAAATGAGATTTTTCAGAAGAGGGCGGAGCTATTAATGGCAGCATAGTGGCAGATTCAAAAACAAGACTAATGTCATATGCTAATGAGGGTGAGATTGTCACTAGTGGGCGGGGCTTAGAATTAATTGAAAAATAGAATTAATATATGTTTACCATTAGAGGCTGGTTATATTCACAGACTGTTGCCACACAACTGTGTTTAAACCCATTATAAAAGTGATTTTTGCATAATAGGTCCCCTTTAAGGAACAGTGATAGTCTTCACACTTTTTAATCTCGTCTTAGGACCCACCTTTTCTTTCTTAAGACTCTTTTTTTATCATGTTATTTGATATGCAAGTTTTATGATGTTATTTTATGTTTAACTTTCTCATCTTTTATGTATTTGAAATTATGTTTGGCAATGTTTTATTAATATTTTTTTTGTCATTTTTGTTGGAAGGCAACCTTCGGTCCCTAGAAAAGCACCATTTATAAAAATATTCATTCATTTTCTTTCAGCTTAGTCTCTATTTCAGATGTTGTCACAGCGGAATGAACCGCCAACTATTCCAGCATATGTTATACGCAGTGGATGTCCTTCCAGCTGCAACCCAGTACTGGAAAACACCCATACACGCTCATTCACACACACACACACACACACACACACACACACACACACACACACACACACACACAATCATACACTACGGCCAATTTAGTTTATTCAATTCACCTATAGCGCATGTGTTTGAACTGTGGGGGAAACTGGAGCACCCGGAGGAAAGCCACACCAACACGAGGAGAACATGCAAACTTCACACAGAAATGCCAACTGACCCAGCCAGGACTCGAACCAGCGACCTTCTTGCTGTGAGGCGACAGTGCTAACCACTGAGCCACTGTGCCGCCTTATAAAAATATATTTAAAAAAGTATTATTATTATTAGATTTTAAACAAGTGAAGGGTGAGTAAAGAATGACAGAATTTTTTTTAAACTATCCCTTTAAGACAGAATGACCCTGCCTAACCTTCGGAGGGTTTTAAATGAAAGGCTCTATTCACTGTCAGCCCAGTGCACGATTGGGATGTTGTACAACTCCAGTGGCTGACTTTAATCCTTCCTTTATTCTTCCATCTCCCTCAAGATTATTGTGGGATCAATGCAGAGTAGCTGGTCATTTAGGAAGACTCTCTTTCTCTGTAAACCCAGTCCTAATGGAGCACTTAAGCGACACATGCAGTACACCCGAGAGTCATTTACTCAGGCGCACCGGTGTGGGAGCAATCGTTTAAAGTTGAGCTGAACGGATCAATGGAGTTGTAATTGTCAGAACAAACGGTCGGTTTCAAGGCTTCGCCGCCCTCTGTTTGTTATCAGCCTGATCTTGTAATAGAAATGGATTCGGTGTTCTTATATCCTATCACTTTTCATTGACAAGCTTTTTTTTTTTTTAATAACAACATCCTCTGCTGCATTTTATCAATATGCATTAGTGGACTGTAATATCTCTAATGTATATGGCGGAAGGGTTAAATGAATCTTCTCCTGCTTAAAGCCGTAGATTAGCACCGTGCTCTCTGCGCTACTATAAATTTTGTGAATTATTAATGTGGGGGAAATGACACCGTCTCCTCCCCCCGCCGGCCCCCCGGCTCATCTGAGACCTGATTAAATTTAATCCATGGAGTAATTCTTAATGCACTTACACTGAATTGACCATATGGTGACCATGAACTGTCTCACCTTTCATAAAAATACAAAGACATGGTATTAGCGGTGTTTGCGGTTGAGCAGCTCGCTGTATTATCAGTGGACTTAGCTAAGGGAAACGTCACAGATATGAATGATATACCAAAGGAAAGGTCTGCTTTTTATTTATTGAGTGATCAGTGAAATGTGTAAACAAACAAACCAAAACCATTCAGAAAACTTAGCGACCACCTGAAACACTTTAAAGGGGACCGATTATGCCCCCTTTTACAATATGTAAAATAAGTGCGTACGTGAAGTTTCAGCTCAAAATACTAGACAAATAGCTCTTTGAAACTGCCTCTTTTAGGCTATGATTCAAATTGTGCCATTTTGGTGACTGTCGCTTTAAATTCAAATGAGATTGTGCTCTTTTCAAAAGAGGGCGGAGCTACAAATGGCTATGTGTCAGCATAGTGGCAGATTCAAAAACAAGACTAATGTCCTATGCTAATAAAGGGAGAGATGGGCACTAGGGGGCAGGGCTTTCCCCCTCTGATGACACGTACAAAGGGAGAATGTCAATCAAAGTGTTTCTGCAGACGACGTGATTATAAAATTATATACCATTAGTAGCTGGTTATACAGACTGTTGCCACACAACTGTTTAAACCCATTATAAAAGTGATTTTTGTATAATAGGTCCCCTTTAACAACTGACTAGCAACCCGCAATGACATCCATGTACTTTAAATATCCACCACATTGTTGCAACAATACAGCAGTGAACTAAAAATCACACCATTTCACTGTTTGAGTAACCACCACAAACAGCATAGCAGCAGGAGCCTAGCAACCAGTATCCTAATACACATGCATTGCACTACTATGGAAACAACGTAGCACACAAACACACCAAAAAAAATCTCTCAGAACATCTTAACAGTGTCCTAACAACTGGAAAATACACTTTAGTGTTTGCTTAGCAGGGCGGCACAGTGGCTCAGTGGTTAGCACTGTCGCCTCACAGCAAGAAGGTCACTGGTTCGAGTCCCGGCTGGGTAAGTTGGCATTTCTGTGTGGAGTTTGCATGTTCTCCCCGTGTTGGCGTGGGTTTCCTCCGGGTGCTCCGGTTTCCCCCGCAGTCCAAACACATGCGCTATAGGTGAATTGAATTAACTAAATTGGCTGTAGAGTGTGTGTGTGTGTGTGTGTGTGTGTGTGTGTGTGTGTGTGTGTGTGTGTGTGTGTGTGTGTGTGTGTGTGTGTGTGTGAGAGAATGAGTGTGTATGGGTGTTTCCCAGTACTGGGTTGCAGCTGGAAGGGCATCCGTTGTGTAAAACATATGCTGGATAAGTTGGTGGTTCATTCAGCTGTGGCGACCCCTCATGAATAAAGGGACTAAGCCGAAGGAAAATGAATGAATGAATGAAAAAAGTAATTTAATTGGTTAATTTACAGTAGCTAACTACTTTGTAACCAATAACACCCAACACTGCATTCAGAACCTTGTAACAACAGCCCACCCTTGTAGCCACCAATAAAACCCTAGCAACTCCTCTCAACATCCTAGCAACCATGAAAAACATCCTATCAATTTCTACCCTAATAACCTCCAAACAACACTTGTAGGTTTCAAAAACACCCTTGCAACAGTTCAAAATCACCCTAGCAACCACTCTGAGCTGCCTAGCAACTGCATTCCAACACACACAAAACAGAACAACAGTTCTGCCGATCACACATTCCAATGTTCTATAGTTAGGCATTAAAATAAACTCCCGCTTCAGTGTATCTGATGCATTTGTATTCAACAGAAGGGCCTGCCCGCATCAGCTCATTGGCTGACGACTGTGTTTTATAACAAGCATATGTGCGACGCTTCCTCAAGCAAGACGACATTGAAATTCCCCACGCGCGACACAGAGCCCATTTGCCTTTTGTTTTTCATCAATTCTAACAATAGCCACTTGTCCTTTTCACATTGTGTGTATAAGCAGTCCAAAGAAGCAATTAATTGCTGTGACGCAGACGATTCCGGCGCAGGAAAACACCCGGCGTGTAATATCATCTACATCTTAAGCAATAGAAAGGTTAGAGTAACAATTGGAACAGCACTTGCAAAGAACAGACATGAAAAATTACTAGATTCTTCAAGGTGACATTTAGAAATGAATCTCAGTGGGAGAGGGCACACTCAGGAAGTCAATAAAAGAGGCTATAGGACCGGCGCAGGAATCATGAACAATTCTTTACACAAACTTACAGCGCGCCTCTATGTCATTTAGATCCACTGCTGCCATAAACTATTTTTTATTCAATTCAAGGCAATTCAACATTGTCTGAGAGGCTGTAAAATGTGTCTTGGGTGCTGTAATACAGCATCAACTAGATATTTGCTAGTGCAGGATATTGTGGCTGGATGTCAAAAAGTTGCTATTTGGATTCCAGATTTTTTCAGTGCATATACTGTACTTAGTGAGTTTTAACTGATTAGTGCAAATGATGTTATCCTCTCTGTGTAATTCTGTTCTCTAAATATTGTCAAATGAGTGAATGAATGAATATTATTATGAATTGAATAATAATATAAGCCCTCCTAATCAATTTATTCAGACATTTCCCAAATGCTGTTTAATAGAGATTTTTTTTCAACATATTTGCAAACGTAGTTCATTCATTCCTTTTCCTTTCGGCTTAGTCCCTTTATTAATCAGGGGTCACCACAGCGGAATGAACCGCCAACTTATCCAGCATATGTTTTACACAGCGGATGCCCTACCAGCTGCAACCCATCACTGGGAAACATCCATACACACTCATTCACACACATACACTACGGACAATTTAGCCAACCCAATTCACCTACAGCGCATGTGTTTGGACTTGTGGGGGAAACCGGAGCACCCGAAGGAAACCCACGCCAACATGGGGAGAACATGCAAACTCCACACAGAAATGCCAAATGACCCAGCCAAGGCTCGAACCAGCGACCTTCTTGCTGTGAGGCGACATCGCTACCCACTGCGCCACTGCGCCGCCCTAAATGTAGTTTTAATAACTAATTTCTTTTGTCTTTGCCAAGATGACAGTACATAATATTTGACCAGATATTTTGATAATAGTTTTCAGCTTAAAGTGCTATTTAAAGCTTGACTAGATTGATTAGGTTAAGTTAGGTTAATTAGGCAAGTCAGGGAAATAAATATTAAAGAAGCTAATAATATTGACCTTAGCATTTGTTTTCATTTTTAAAAAATATATATTCTTTTATTACAGCCCAAAAAATGAAATAAAATTTAATTAAAATAATTCATTTCCCCAGAAGAAAATATACAGTGCTCAGCATAATTGAGTACACCCCATTTTGAAAATGAATATTTTTCTCCATTTCTCAGTGTATATAGGCAATGCATTTTAGCACATTTAAACAAAAGAGATTTATTAAACAGATATATTTACTAAAATAATAATTTAGTCACCAAACATATTTAGAAATTGAAAGATAATACAATTAAATTCAAGCAAAATATTGCAAAAATTACAACCTACACAATTTCAACTAAAGTTTTCCTTTTGTTTTGCTTCTCTTGATTTTTCCTCTTTTTTTAATTTGTAATTAATATTTTTCTATAGCATATAAATTTGGCTGTACTAGTTTTTGGACCGTTATCATAAGTTATTTTGTTAGATGAGCTCCAGATTTGGCTTCAGTACTGACTAATCTAATGTACATGCACAAATATAATATTGTATAGCTTCCTATTAAAAATATGAATTTAAAAGATTTGTGAGGGGTGTACTTATATATGCTGAGCACTGTAATAGTAAAATACTGTGAAAAGTTCCCTTGCACGATTAAACATTACTTGGAAATATTTGAAAAATAATAAAAATGTACAGGTCTAATAATATTGTTGTGGAGAGGTGAGCATGATCGAACACCCAATCGGGCCAATCAGAAATAATAAATAACACCTGTTTATTCTAGTGATTGGACCGGAGAGACACGCTTCTTAAGGAGAAGAGAAGGAGCAGCCGGGAGAGTAGAGAGCACACACACGCACACCTCTACACGTGTTGTGTCTGTACAATTATAAAAATAAAATTAATTACTTACCTGAATCGCCGACCCTGCCTTCTTCTTCCCACAACAACGAACCTTACTACAATTATCTTCAACTGTACATACGCGTGTATGTGTGTTTGTATAAATATTTGGTGGCACAAACCTGATTTACAATCACAACAAATAAAAACATGTATTGTTGTTCTGAGCAATTGTCATTTTCTGGAAAGAGAAAAACATGCTCTAAAATATAATATATCTGAAGTTTGAAATAAATGTTATCAGACCATTTATAGAATAAAAAAATAACATTTTAATGAAGCATATTAACATTTTACTTAAACCCATGACTAATAAATAAATTGAGTAAATAAATTAAATAATAATTAAAAACTGAGTGAAACGGATTATGATCATTTTCAAGTGGTCTCATAATTGGTTCAAGTATGTACAGTTAAAGTCAGAATTATTAGCCCTTCTGTATATTTTGGTTGCAACACAGGCTTATTCTGAAAACGTAGCCCTATATACGTTTCTGGAGATCGCGAATTATGTAGCCAGAAGTACGTATGGCTGCATTTCGTCTTTAAAACGAACGCTACGGGGTGGTATGACGTTGCTCCTTTTCACGCTTACCAGCTGACCGATTACCGCCATGTGGATGTCTTTCCTGCTGTTACTAGTTTGACCAGTAGCTCATCATGTACGTCGGTGGACTTTAGACGCAGAGAAGAGCTGACCATGACGACGGGGTTCGAGTCAGGTGAGGAAAGGTTCCAGAAAGCAGGTAAGACAAAACCCGAATTCCAAAAATAAAATAAAGAAGTAAATAACAGGGTAAGAATGTGGTAAATCTGAAAACGTGGCAAAAATCAGGCAAGGGCTTTTCTTTTTCTGGATTGCTTTTTAAAATTGTCGGTTGGATTTAAGGAAGTGGGTGATTGGGTCAATCAGTGCTTTTGAAAACACTATCGGTTGGGTTTAGGCAGTGTTCGAACTATACCGTGGCCTTTGGGGGAGCACACTTTATTTTTCTAACAGGGGAGAGGGGTTGGGGGAGGGGGAGGGGGGTGTCGCTTTGATCTTGAGAGGCCCTTGCCATAATGATGCAGGCTGTAAAACACACAGGATCCCTGTCCTTAAACAGCAATGTATAAACAAAAAAATCTATGAATATATAAAACAAATATTTATATAATTGTAATTAATATTACAAAGTAGGATAAATGAACAAAACACCACGATAGTTATTTTCTCGCTAAAAGGCGCTTGTTTTCTTTGACCCTTGAAAATATCTTTTGAGGGATTTATTTTTACATGCACAAACAACAGCAGCCTAAACAACAGAACATCGTTGTCTAATTTTACCTGCAGTGCTTCTGTGAGAGGAATACATTCATATAAAATCAACAAACACAAATATGTTTCACAAAAAATAAATAACCTTGTCATGTATCATTTTTCTATTCGCTCTATAAGTTCAAGATGATGGCACTAAGGACAGCATATGCTTTTTTATTTAGACACAGGGCTATAGAATGTCATGGGATCTCACTTTTCACTCCGGTAAATCATAATCGCGAATTGGAAAATTAAAGAAACACCACTAAAAGGGGTTCTGTCAAGATTACCTGCTTTCAGCTTAATTGTCCAACATGTTTACAGCAATGTCACGGTGTTTAGAAAAAGAACATTGTTTTGGCCTACTGTATGAAGCACATAAAAGAAAACACAATGTCACATCATTTGTTTCGGAAAATGAATAAGCAGTGTCTCAACGTCCATATGAAAGCATCTGGCTGTCAGTCTTTGACATGACTGGACTTTGCTCCTCAGCGCCCCCACACCTTGATGCTCATGACAAGAATATCATGTGTAGTTATCTTTTTTTAAGTGAGATGTAAATCGCCGTCATGCATGAATGAATGATATTTTTGCACTTTTACACATAATAATCCATGATCACATTACACAATACTGAAACCGCACGTCAAAATAACACATTGTCAATATTTTTTGAGAGCCCCTAAAATTTCACAAATCATGTTTTCAGGGGAGCCCATGCCTTATTTAGGGAAGCCGAGCTCCCCCTAGCTCCCGGTAGTTCGCACCCTGGGTTTAGGGAAGAAGGAGGGTGGGTCAGTCGATCGGTCAGTCAGTCAGTCGACAGCGGCCTCTGGTGGATTTACGCGAGAAGAGCAGGCGCGAATGGCACTCGCGAGAGAAATTTGAGATCTCAAAAAGCGTACACTGTGGCCTCTGGAAAACAAAAACTGCAAAAAAACGTAGCTCCTGGGACGTATTTGGCGCTCTCCAGAAATGTATATAGGGGGACATTTTCAGAATGAGCCCAAATTTTGTTTAACGGAAAGAAGATTTTTTTTCAACACATTTCTAAACATAATAGTTTTAATAACTCATTTCTAATAACTGATTGCTTTTCTCTTTGCCATGATGACAGCACATAATATTTGACTAGATATTTTTCAAGACACTAGTATTCAGCTTAAAGTGACATTTAAAGGCTTAATTAGGTTAATTAGGTTCATTAGGCAAGTCATTGTATAACAGTGGTTTGTTCTGTAGACAATCGAAAAAATGCTTAAGGTGGCTAATAACACTGACGTTACACTGCTTTTATTCTAGTCGACATAAAACAAATAAGACTTTCTCCAGAAGAAAAAATATTATCAGACATACTGTGAAAAATTCCTTGCTCTGTTAAACATCATTTGGGAAATATAAAAATAAAATAAAAAACAACAACAACTGGAGGGCGAATAATACTGACTTCAACTTCATGTTTGTTTATATATGAATACAGAAGTGTATGACAGTGCTGACTTTATGCCAGTACTTATGCCTTAGCAAATACCACTAAAGATAGCTGAGTGAAATAATCAGAAGCTGTCAGCGAGGAGGAGAGAGCACTTACATTAAGATAATCCTGCTAAGACTCACATTAATATTTTACATTTACATTTAAATGAGCCTTGGAAGAGTCTTGCTAATGTTGGGATGACTAATTTAAGACCATTTAAATGGCAATAGCAGATAAAAATGCTTGATGCAGGTATTCTGGGATTTTGTGGGCTGAAATTAATAAAGTAAACAAAATCTAAAAATGAAACCAAAGCAGAACTGCAGTCTAGTCCCAGCGCAGTCATTCCTGCTAAGGTAAGCATCACTATCAGTTATAGCCCTTAGTATTCTAACTTGACATCACAGTTATCCTATAATAAGCGGCACGGTGGCTCAGTGGTTAGCACTGTCACCTCACAGCAAGAAGGTTGCTGGTTCGAGTCCCGGCTGGGCCAATGGCATTTCTGTATGGAGTTTGCATGTTCTCCCTGTGTTGGCGTGGGTTTCCTCCGGGTGCTCCGGTTTCCCCCACAGTCCAAACACATGCATTATAGGTAAGTTGGGTAAGCTAAATTGGCCGTAGTGTATGAGTGTGTGTGTGAATGAGTGTGTATGGGTGTTTCCCAGTACTGGGTTGCGGCTGGAAGGGCATCCTCTGCGTAAAACATGCTGGAATAGTTGGCGGTTCATTCCGCTGTGGCGACCTCTGAAATAGAGACTAAGCCAAAGGAAAATGAATGAATGAATGAGTTATCCTATAATAATAATAATAATAATAATAATAATATATTTTTTCTCCACAGCAGATATTAAAATGGGCAAAACCACATATTAATGCACTTAAAACCACTCTGAACTCCTAACAACCACTTCAAATCACCTAGCAACCACAGTTATGCTCTAAATATATCTAAGCAGCTGTTGTTGCGTAATGCAGCACACATATGACTCAGTCATGGTGGAGCAAGAGTTTGTAGAGTATCTTGTCTCACAATGCAAATTTAGTTCATCAAGTTTAACTACCCAAACATTCTTATTGCTAAAATAATGCAAGAACACAATATATAAACTGAAAACATTTTGCTCAATATCACATACAAATATTTAGTTGTAAAATCGAGATACATTTAATTGAGAAACAAAATTAATTGAGATATTAAGCCCTGTTTTATTCAAATATCATATATAAAAATAAACCGAATTTAAAGATAAAACAAGATTATTTTATATTACTTATCGGAATGTTTGAGCGGTGGCTCGTGGTTAGCACTGTCACCTCACAGCAAGAAGGTCGGTGGTTCGAGCCCCGGCTGGGTCAGTTGGCATTTCTGTGTGGAGTTTGCATGTTCTCCCCGTGTCTGTGTGGGTTTTCTCCTGGTGCTCCGGTTTCCCCCACAGTCCAAACACATGCGGTATAAGTGAATTAAATAAACTACATTGGCCGTAGTGTATGAGTGTGTGTGTGTGAATGTGAGAGTGTATGGGTGTTTCCCAGTACTGGGTTGCAGCTGGAAGGACATTCGCTGCGTAAAACATATGCTTGATAAGTTGGCGGTTTATTCCGCTGTGGCGACCCGTGATAAATAAAGGGACTAAGCCAAAAAGAAATTGAATGAATGAATGAAAATAAATAAAATAAAATAAAATAAAATAAAATAAAATAAAATAAAATAAAATGAAATCATGTTTAATCCCCTCTGAAGGACATTAAAACAAGATGTATGGGGGGCGGTCAGCTCTTAAAAAAAGAGTGAAATAAACATAATTCAAAGATAATTATTTTTTAATACTTATTGGATTTTTTGAGCATTTGTCAGAAAACAAGACTGAACATGTTAAGACATTTTCTTTCTCTAGTAAATATTGATGTAATTCTCAAAGTGCATTTGTTTATTTAATTTAATTTATTTTAATTTAATTTAATTAAAAAAAAAATGAAATTAAGGGCAGGTTCGAGTCCCGGCTCCCATTTCTGTATGGAGTTTGCATGTTCTCCCCGTGTTGGCGTGGGTTTCCTCCGGGTGCTCTGGTTTCCCCCACAAGTCCAAAGACATGCGCTATAGGTGAATTGGGTAAGCTAAATTGTCCATAGTGTATGTGTGTGAGTGGGAGTGTATGGGTGTTTCCCAGTAATGGGTTGCAGCTGGAAGGGCAGCTGCTGCGTAAAACATATGCTGGATAAGTAGGTGGTTCATTGCGCTGTGGCGACCCCAGATTAATAAAGGGACTAAGCCGAAAAGAAAATGAATGAATGAATGAATTAAAAAAAAGAAATACAATTAAATTAAATTAAATGTAAAAAAATTACATTTTTAGTCAGAGAACAAAACTTTTCAAATCATTTACGCCCATGGAATAATGTGTTTATTTATTAGTTTTTTTCTTACAAATATTAGTTTTAAAGTGATAATAAAAATAATTGCATGTTTTATTATAGGGACATTGTTTGGACCTTTTGGAGTGACACCTATTGATAAATCATTGCAGCATAAATAAAATGATCACTTTTCTCATATTAAAATGAGCCTTTCTGCAAGTATGATGAATTTATTTTGTTTAAAAACATTCATGTTTTAGCTGCTATCATGTTGTTTGTTAAAATAAATATGTAAATTTGAACTTTAAGTAAAAAAAATGCTTTTAATCCAGAATGTTATTATTTAGTAAATAAAATAAGGGTAAATGCAGTAATTCTTTAGCAAAAACATACCATTCTAATCGTTTAATTTGTGCACATTTGCTCATTAATAAGAAGTTGCTGATCTACTGATATGACTGTTTTAGAAAATGACAATCCTTTTTATGTGAATGAACCCGAAAACCAAAAAGAGTGCAATATGGGGATTATAATGTTTACAATTTTGTACTGGAAAACAAAACATAATACTAAGTAAAACAATATGTCAAAGTGTTTATAGCTAGTTTCTCTTTAAATTTAATTGCACCTTGAATCTCAACTCAACTGTGGTTTCTTAATACAACTCAAGTCAAGTTGAGCTTTATTGTCATTGTTCTACATTTTGTGAACATAAAGTGGAATGAAATGTCACTTTTATGACATAATCATAAATATGAACACAACACTAGCTGATATTTTAAACCTGGAGCGCTAATCTAACTTTATTAACTATACATATATTATAAATACTTAATATACAAATAACCTAAGACAGAAGAATATTGTGCAAGATATTGTGCCAAAGAGGTATTTAAGGTTGAAAAAAGCAAGTAGTAAACAACATTATTGTGTAAAGAATGGTATTTTAAACTACAGCGGTTCGAACTGTAGTTCTGCCGAATGACTAAAAGTTCTCAGTATAATGGTGAAAACTGTCAAACCATTTCTGGCATTTCTAGTCAAACCATCCTTCTGCAATCTTATACCAAAAACGGAAATAAGGGCAGTTAATAGCTAAAAATGTGGGAGAGCGTTGCTGTTTGTATTGTATTGCAATATGGAACAATTAAGTGTTGATGTTAAATCAAAAGTAATTCACAAATAATTGAAAATGAAATGATTTAATGACAATAATTCTCTATGGTTACAACTGAATTAGTTGCAAAATAACTGTATAAAATGATTAAAAATTAAATGATAAAAACATACGATAATAATTGTACCCAGCTTAAATGTAAAATAAAGTTACCTGAGAGAGAAGGAGAGACAGGGGGAGGGAGAGAGAGACAAAGAGAGTAGGCCCCGAAGACAGCCTGATGGCAGTAGAGTCAGAGAAGATAGACTCCAGAGCAGGAGAGGAGCAGAGCAGGAAAAGAGGCAGAGCAAAGTTTACCAGCTATTTTGTATATTTCTTGACCATGTGACCAAAGCCCAAATACTGAGACACACAAACTGACCAATCAACATGTGACCACATCGTAAAACCCCCAAAGTCCACACACCAGTCCCTGATCTTATCAGTATCTGCCTTTGAAATCTGTATGGACCTTCTTGGTGAAAAAGACATGTTTTGCCATATAAACGCATATGATAATTTTCATTCTTACAATTGTGTAGTATATGCACAGGTGAACATTGATTTCCTTATTCCTTGTAAGATCAAGTTTAAATAAAGTGTCTGGTGCATATGGAGAGAAGAGTATATAACATATATATTTTGTGTACCTTCTCACATTTCCATTCCAGAACAGCTCAGATGTACAGCAAGTGTTGGCGGTGTTCGAAAAAAGGCCTTCGGATTCCCTGGACACAAAAACAGGCCAACAAATGTCCATGAAAATATTCTATAGTGTCAGATTACAGCCAAGCAAACAGAGTCATTTCATTGAGGAGTGAACATTTGAAAATGCTGCTTTGTTGTTTATTCATGCATCTCCTTCTGGACGCAGCATGAGCTTCTGCTGAAAGGCTTCAGTTCTCCATACCTCGTGAAGGCAACGCATCTCAAAGGCACAGCTTCCCGTCTCAGCTGGCCGCCTGCCTTTTGATTATATGTGGAGGGCACTCTGTGCAATGCAATCAATTTCTAGGGTGGTTGAAGAAAGAACACAAAGTGAGAGGTTTTTCGTTCCACGAACCCTTTAGAGTTGCAGTTCAATTGCTCACCTGAAGACTGGAGGGTCAATAGACGGTTGACGGTGGCAGTGAACCTGCGGGACGTCAGCGCAGCATCGATCTGAATGGGAAATTTACAGTTGAAGTCAAAATTATACGCCCCCTGTGAATTTTTTTTCTTTTTCAAATATTTCCCATTGTTGGGAAAAAGGAATATATTTTTTATTATTTTTGTCTCTTTTTCTTTTCATTAAACAATTATTTGTATTGGTCATTTAAAGGTCATATATTAACTGAACTTCTGCTGTTGAGTGTGAGATGCTGTGCATACTAATTAGCATTTTTGCAGAAGTAGATAGAGCTGATAGAGATGAACAGGCCTGATTGTCTAAAATTAACTTGAGCTGGGCAGCTAGAAACTTCCTGCCAGCAGTATTTTTAACACAGAATATGTGTAGTTGAGAAAGGCTTAGACTTTTTAATGTTGTGCAGAGAATTCGTAAAGAAAGAGCACGTATGTCCGGGGTGCAGCCAATGGAGGACTGGACAATGATTGACAAGTGACGAATTTGATTAAACTCCACCTGTTAATATCAGCTGCCTATATAAGTTGAAGTGAGGAAATGAAAATCGTTGCGCACCTCCTGAATGTAACGTTTGCATTGCATTAAGGATAACAGAATTCTGTAAATCAAATTATTCATTTGTATCCAATAAATTGCTAATATGTTAAACCTTGAAGAAAAACCTCTCCTGACCTTTTTTATTCAACACGCATTGAATTTTTTATTCAAGTTTTTTTTTATTGTTTTCTCCTGGTTCATGACAAAATAATACAAACACATATTACAAATGATCACTGGTAGGCCTACTAAATGTAAAGCCAGGATGTATACAGTGGTTACTATGGACAAAAGTACAATATTATAATGAAAACCTGGTGAGTAATTTTAAATTGTGTTACAAGACATCGTCACATACGACCAAAAGTCTTCCCACACTGGGTTACATACAGGGACCCCTGCTTTGCCCTTATTATGTAATTTATAAAGTAAACATTCATACAAAGCTGTTTTAGTCATTATATTGACCCATTCTTTTAACTCTGGAATTTTGGGAGTTTTCCAGTGTTTTAAGATGACTCTAGCCGTCACTGAAATCCCCACCATGATCACTGTGAATGATCATTTGCTCAGAATATTTATGATCATTTACTCAGAATATTTAGGGTTTGGTGCCAAAAAGGCTAAACTAGTGAACAGTCCCAAATACAATGAATAAATGTGCCTCTTTCTTTTTGACATTTCCAACAAACATTATTATTTGCCAAATTTCACAGTATTTCTATATTTTATCTTCTGGAGAAAGTCTTATTTGTTTTTCGGCTAGAATTATTATTTTTTAAACCATTTTAAGGTCGATATTTTTAGCCCCCTTAAGCAATATATATATATATATATATATATATATATATATATATATATATATATTAAGGGTGTGACTAGATCTCATATGACGAGATCTCGCGAGATTAAATCGCGACGAGATTTCTCGTGGAGGTGAAAAGTTGTCTCGTGAGTTGTGATGTTATGATGGAGCGTGAGGGTGAAATTAGCATTGAAGATTGGAGGCAGGATTGGATTTGATCTGCAAATCAAATGCTTTGTACACACCTGGCAACCCAGGCTGGCCTCGGAGTTGCGCTTGTCACTCGGTTGGGCGGGCGGGTGTGACGTAACCGCTTTTTTTCACCATAGTTCAGCAGGTGCCGCGTCCAACATAGGCTACAACTGCAGCCTCACACATTATGGTTCGTGTCCATGCAATGGAATAGCACTTCAGATTTGATGAAAGTCATAATCGTCGTAAACACAAATGGAATTAAGACGTGCAGTATTCCTATTTTAGTCGCATTATTGAAGTGCAGATATGTAAACGCTGTAGTCAAACTATTAACACCTTGAAGGACTTTTAGCCGCATTTTACGACAGGACATACACACCTAGTGAGTCAGTAAAGCACCACAGACACACACATAAGCGCGCGCAAACAAACACACACACTCACTGAATGAACTCCTGGAGACTCATCGTCACATCATCATCACGAAACATATGTTTATGCTGTCCGGGAAAAGCTGAATTTTTTTTGTTTTTCATTGTCGTGCGGTATCAAACTCCATTAAAACAACTCTCTCCTATCAGTCCTTACTTCAGTTTCGCATGATCGCATCCAATAGCTCAGAGTGAGTCACGGGGACATGAATGAATCTTGCTAAATGAAAGTGAAACTGATTTATTAAATTAAAAATTAAATACAAAAAATTACATATATATTTTTTAAGTTCAGTGTGTGGAAAGAAGTTTGATTTCTCATGTGAAATTGTACAGAGGAGAAGCCAGTCAGTAGAGTTTATAGCTAAACATTTAGCAGTGTTTGTTAAGTTTGCTAAGTTTACCCAACCATGACGACATCCGTTTGAATATAGACGTTGGAAATTTGAAAAGGGTCCACACTAGCAGTTAGCTTTAACGATAAAAACCTCGAGAGCCAATTAATTCAATTCAATTTCAATTAATCTTTATTTCTATAGCGCTTTTACAATGTAGATTGTGTCAAAGCAGCTTCACATAGAAGATTATAGTGAATTGGAATGGTGTCCGTTCAGTTTTTAGAGTTTAAGTTCAGTTCAGTTCAGTGTGGTTTAAATTTTCACTGCTGAGAGTCCAAACACTGAAGAGCAAATCCATCGATGCGCAGCTCTACAGGTCCCGAACCATGCAAGCCAGTGGCGACAGCGGCGAGGAACGAACTTCACCAATTTGCGAAAGTGAAGGAAAAAAAAACCTCGAGAGAAACCAGGCTCAGTTGGGCACGGCCATTTCTCCTATGGCCAAACGTCTTGTGCAGAGCTGCAGTCTAGGCGCCAGAAGCTGAAGAAAGCTGGACGTCAGCGAAGACTCGTCTGTCACTGGGGTCTCACAGGAATCAGTCTCATGCTCTCCACTCCTTCATGACCACCACAGCAGCTGCTCAGGATACGGCCTGGTCCGGGATTATGGAAACCTTGGGATCATCTCTTTACAGGTCTTGGATTGCATTAGTGGCACTGCATAGTCTCTGGGGGCCTCGGGATGAGTATCCCCAGGTGGAAATAGAGAATAAAGAGAATAATTAGCGTAGCTGCTGTTCATAGTGTATATAAACGAGATGCAAAAACTTGTGTAGAGCACATTCATGCATCATACCATTATGC
>CAIGQV010017386.1:29204384-29222061 GCA_903798115.1 Danio jaintianensis
GAAAGTGTAGATCAGATTGGATGTAAAAGGAAAGTGTAGATCAGATTGCATGTAAAAAAGAAGGTGCAGCTCAGATTGCATGTACAAAAGAAAGTATGTAAAAAAGAAAGTGAAGAAAGTGTAGATCAGATTGCATGTAAGGAAAGTGTAAATTAGATTGCATGTAAAAGGAAAATTGTACATCCGATTGCATGTACTGTAAAAAAGAAAGTGTAGATTAGATTGCATGTAAAATCAGATTACACATAAAAAAGAAAATGTAGATCAGATTGCATGTAAAAAAAGAAAGTGTAGATCAGATTGCATGTAAAATCAGATTACATGTAAAAAAGAAATTGATCAATTGCATGTAATCAAAATGTAGATCAGATTGCATGTAAAAAGCAGATTACATGTAAAAAAAGAAAGTGTAGATCAGATTGCATGTAAAAAAGTGTAATTCAGATGGCATGTAAAAAAAAAGAAAAGAGCACAGAAATCAACAGCGCAACTGGGTTGTAATATGCTGCCAGATTGAGGTAAAAAGAATTCTTTGACTTTTGAATACTTTGTCAGTTGTGTGAGGTGATGAGCTTCCTTCAAGATCTGGCAACTTGACAAACATGGACAAAAAGTGATTTTATTGTAACTAGATTGGGCCATACAAATTACAGGAGTTTCCTGGGAGAAATAACAAAACTGGAGTGTGGTAGGAGATGGGTGTGAAATACAGGAGACTCCTGAGAAAAACGGGAGCGTTGGTAGATATTTGCTCTGACCAATCAGAGCAAAGCAGGATAATAGAAAGGTGTAGCTTAAAAAAACAAGTCCTCAAACCAACCAATGTAGACTGTGAGGAATAAACTGATGCTGCCATGCATGTTATGAAAAAATGTAAAGTTCTTTTGGCCTTGACTGGATGCTAACCTGTTGTACAAGACCAGCGAACCAACACTGAAAACAACATAACAGAGGCGCTTTTAACTCTAAACTGAGGAAATCTCACGCAAACAAGCTTGAAATTAAATATTTCTTTTTCAGAGCTATCTCAGGCGACATTGCATATCAAATCAGTGTGGTTCTATCTGTCTGATCGATTTTGCTCTTGAAACAGGTTCATACATCTAGGTTTATAATACGGATGGAGTTTGTATAGGTGACAGAATCAATGTTCAGTGTTTGGTGTGATGTTACGGTTCAATAATGCACCAAGAGCCCTGTGTATCGTTTATCAGGAGTGTAAATCACTGCGGCCTGGGTACGTGAGAACATCCTGTCTATAAACAATCATTCAGATGTTTTGTGAGGAATTATTGTCTTACCTAGACTGAATTTAATTAACTGGCAAATTGCAGCATGTATCTGGTACTATTATTTAAAATATGCTTATTTAATAATGCCATACTTCTTATTACTGACATTAAACTGCAGTTCACCTTAGCTTAGTCCAAAAACCAATCACCGTTTTTGTAATTAGGTTTGTGACATTTGTTTTTATACCTTTTAGAACATTTGTTTCCCATTAAATCGTGAAGTGTATTTTTTCCACTGGCAGGTATTTTTTCTTGTTAGAGCTTAAATGTAGTTAATTTGACTATAGTCTTCAGTAAACAAGACAATATCTTCTGCTATTGTGCTTAATACTGTCTTGATTTAAGAATTAAATTTGTACTGGTAAACAAAACAAAAATACTCTTAGGCATTAGGATAACCATTTTAATATGAATTCTGCATGATAAAATATTTAAGAACTTAGAATAATGTAATTACATAATGAAAATGGCCATTAGGTTTTTAATATTTGACATTTTCTTATAAGTCAAGTCAAGTTTATTTATATAGCGCTTTTCACAATGTAGATTGTGTCAAAGCAGCTTAACATAGTTCTAGTAAAGTCCAGATTTCAGAGTTGAAGTTCAGTTTAGTTTAGTTCAGTGTGGTTTAAATTTCACTGCTGAAAGTTCAAACACTGAAGAGCAAATCCACCGAAGCACAGCTCCACAAGTCCCGATCCGAGCAAGCCAGTGGCTTTTTAAAGTTTTTTATAAGAAACTTTAAATAAAACAGTTGTTGAGAGGGAAACCTGTACCCACTGACCTCCATCCTATTTGTTTTTCCTACTTTGGAAGTCAATTTAAGTCAATGGAAGTCAAAAGTTTTTTTTTTTACTTTCTCCAAAATTTCTTGTTTTGTGTTCAACATACTTATAAAGCTTTAAAACCACTTGAGGGTGAGTAAATAATGAGTAAATTTTCATTTTTGGGTGAACTATCCCTTTAAACCAAAATAGGCTCATTCTGAAAATGTAGCCCTATACACATTTCTGGAGATCGCGAATTATGAAGCCACGTGTATACACGTCTGGCTGTATTTCGTCTTTAAAGGGCACCTATGATGAAAATCATCTTTTTTAAGCTGTTTAGGCAGAACTGTTTGTAGGTATAGTGTGTGTCCACAGTCATATTGGGGTGATATAAAAACAATAAGTCTCTTTTTTTTAAATTTCCTGACGTTAAAATAGCATCCAAATCCCTCCCATTTTGAGGCCAACCGCAACTTGACGTAGGAGTGCGGTTTCCCCACCCACCGATTTGATTGACAGCTGCATATTAACATGTCTCCGTAGTAACGCGTATAATCATATCAACAAGACAGGACGTGCGCAAAGCAACCGGGAATAAAAGATCTGTTCAGTTCTCTGTGATCATCAATCATCATCAAATGTGATCAAGAGTGAGTTTTACAAGTTTAACACGTGTTTAAAACAGTGCACGTTTGTAATGAATTACAGCGATTTACTTTATCACCACAGCCGCGTGTCAGTACAATTATAAAAGAAGACGCTTCAATCCCGGGTTCTGGACGTTAAATCAGGTTTATTTTGTACATGAACATAACGGATATCCATACAGCAGTGGATATTAATGTGTATCCTGTCACATTTGCAGTGCAAAAACAGTGCAAAGCTAAACGCGTGCGCTGTCTGTGTGTGTGTGACTCATCGTTGCAACTCCACAACAAATACATCAAATAATCATTGGGAAAGTTCTTACTGTAATATTTCTCACAAACGTTACGTGAGATATGCTTCCTTCATGTCTGTCTGTTATCTGATGCAGCCGAGGGTGGAGATTGAGGCACACTCTGACAGGTACGTGGGAACGGTGGGCGGGGAGGACTAGCATTAAAGGCACAGTCCACCAAAACAGCTACAAGATGCTCAGAGCTAAAATCGGTGGTCAATCGGTGCTTTTGAAAACACTATCAGTTGGGTTTAGGGAAGGAGGAGGGTGGGTCAGTCGATCGGTCAGTCATTCAGTCAATCAGTCAATCAAACAGTCAGTCGACAGCGGCCTCTGGTGGATTTACGCGAGAACAGCAGGCACGAATGGCACTCGCAAGAGAAATTTGAGATCTGAAAAAGCGTACACAGCGGCCTCTGGTGGATTCGTGAAAACAAAAACTGCAAAAAAAAACGTAGCTCCTGGGACTTATTTGCCGCTCTCCAGAAATGTATATAGAGATACGTTTTCAGAATGAGCCTGGGTTGCTTTAAGCACAATCAAAAAATTATGCTTGTTCAAACTACTCATTTAAAATAAGATGAAACTAGACAATTCTTAAGTTTTTTTTTGGGACAACTTAATTGTTTTATGTTCAATCCACTTAAATTTGTAAAAATGATTAGGTTAACTTTGTGATTTGCGTTGGGACAAAATGAAGGAATTGTGTGGAACCCTGCATTTTTTTTTTTTTTACAGTGCATGGCATTTTGATGTAAAAAGACTGAAATATTATTTTGTTGAATAATGTACCCCAAATGCCCTTTATTTAAAACTTTAACAAAGTTTTTTTTTTTTAAATACACTCGTAAATCTCTGTAACTTGCACTGTAGAAACAAATGAGCATGAGAAATCACAGCTTATTTACTGTTTTTTCTTTAAACCCAAGTCTGTCTGAACAGCTCTTCAGTCTGTGCCCTTCAGTGGTTTGCCGCAGGGGAAACTCATCGCTGGAAAACTTTTGGTCCGACACACTTGTGTTCAGGCAGCATGAAAGTAAAAAAGTGGAGAAAGTCAGAGTGGTAAATGCTGACGGCAGGAGATTTTTCCCCCCAGCGCGTCTTTCAATACGAGCTCTGCTTTAACTGGCTAAGGTCAGTAATTTCCCTCACACAGATTTCTGTCTATTTGAGAAAACTGTCTGTAGAAAAACATTCGAATGACTCCCACTTATTTTTCTGCGGGTCTTTATTGTTGCTAGAAAAACAGAGAGAGAAAGAGAAATGCTGACCATTAATACCGCTCGTGAAACAGACGTGTGGGGGAATCTGACAGCCGTGAAATAAATTAATGCGATGTGCCAGTCAAAACAGATGGAGGGTTACAGACAATTACTTAGTTCCTTCCTATGACTGGAAAAAAAACGGCACGACATTTGCAGCATGGCTGTTTTAATGTCTTTTCGTACAATATGTAATTGCGTGCATTCATAAAACTTCAATGTGATTTTTTTTTCCCACCTGCTTGGTCATTCAGTTGCATTTATGGAAACGTCTATGAATGCACGTCTATCAGGAATGCAATTTAATTCCTGCAGTGTCATTGCAGGTAACTGAGTACATACAATTTGATGTGATGTGAATATGACAAAATAGCACTAATGAATGCTTGAGATGTAAATTGCTCTATTAAACGTGCTTATTTCTCACTCTTCGAATGTACAGAGTTCATATCTATATTTAAAGCCATCAAGCATCACTGGACAAGCAATTTAGCCATCATGTATAAACCAAACATACTGTGTTTTAAGTTTTGTGGCAATTACATCTGAGTGGTTATGACTAGCCGTTTTAGTAGTTTTACTTTAGACAAGTAGTAATAGAGCTTAAAGTTGTTTTTCAAAAAGTACTATTATTTCAACTTTTATACCTCAAAACTATTGTTTTATTCAATTTAACATGTCTATGCAGTTTTCAATGTAACATTTCATCTTTAATGGAAATTTACTAACAAATTTAAAATGGTTTCTATACAAAGAAATGTTTGAAGTTGTTAAAATTTTCATTTTATTAATTGTGTGATGTTACTAAATTTAATAGCAATTTTGCAGTTGAAATTGTTCTACATTTAAGGGGGCTTATAATACTGACCCTAAAATGGTTTAAAAAAAAATAAAACTGCTTTTATTCTAGCCAAAATAAGTCAATAAGTCATAATTTCCCAGGGGTAAGAATAATTTCAGGCTTGACTGTATATATATTAAGGGTGCAGTAGGTGATCTGCCTAAACTTTCAAATACAATCCCTCCCCTGTGGTCCAAAGCCACGCCTCCTAAAATCACGACCGCGCACATTAAAGATGACAGAGACCCACTAGATCATGTCATTCGCCAGTTTTATAGTACTTTATAATACTACAATTGTGAACGAAAAACTATTATATCTAGCACGCTTTCAGTTATGTAGTTAGCAAGCAAAACTTGTCATCACTCTCTTATCAGTCTCACTCATCAGTCTCACTCTCTCACACACTTTGTCCTAAAGTGACTACTGTATGCTTAGTGATTGGCCGGCGGGCTGCAGGAATTACACTTATTACTAAGCCATACCTACATGCTATTTCAGAGCGAATATTCAGAGGAGCATGGTAAACAATATAGGGAGCGCGTCATTGTTCAAAAATGAACCAATGTGAATATAAAACCAACTTCACCTCAGTAAAGCAGGCTAGGTGGAATAGCGCTATTTACTGATGTTTTGTTCTTAAACTAAATAAAAATCTACATTATCGATGCTGTAAAAGATCACAAAACAGGCTGAAACTGAAAATAGTCACATCAATCTCTCGCCGGGAGATTTCAGTGGCTGAACAACACTTCTGTGCATATAACCCATTCATAAAACAGCACAATCTACATCAGCTTTGCCTGAGTAAAAGAGTTTTAAACCATAACTTTACCTGTTTAAAAGAAATACTTCAGCCATGGTGTCGTCCTTCCTCCAGCGTGCAAAACTAACTCCAATATTAATTCAGGATTTTAAAAAGTTTTGATTGAGCATTTGTTTTTAGCACTGTCACTCGTGTCCACGTGACCCCGGCACGCGTGAACGTGCATTGGCGGATCTGTGTGAACGGGGTGCACAGTTGTTCAAATCTGCATTTGCTGACAGACAGTTTGGGCTACTTATCTGAATTATGGGAATTATCTGCAATATTTAATTGGATGAACATTTTTTAGTCTTATGCCTTACCCAGAATATAAAAATACATATAAGTACATTTAGATCATTTACTTTAATCATTACTATTGGAATGTGAAGAGACTTTCAACCAGCACAACAAAACATGTTTCTGAAGACAATCACCTACTGCACCTTTAAGATAATGCGGAGGTTTCATTCATTCATTCATTCATTTTCTTTTCGGCTTAGTCCCTTTATTAATCTGGGGTCGCCACAGCGGGATGAACAGCCAACTTATCCAGCATATGTTTTACGCAGCGGATGCCCTTCCAGCTGCAACCCATCACTGTGAAACATTCATACACACTCATTCACACACATGCACTACGGACAATTTTAGCTTACCCAATTCACCTATAGCGCATGTCTTTGGACTTGTGGGGGAAACCGGAGCACCCAGAGGAAACCCACGCCAACACGGGGAGAACATGCAAACTCCACACAGAAATGCCAACTGACCCAGCCGAGGCTCGAACCAGCGACCTTCTTGCTGTGAGGCGAACGTGCTACCCACTGCGCCACCACGACGCCCATATGCGGATCTTCTCAGTCTTTCCAGACAGAATCAGCTTTTCCCTTAAACTTGCCGCAGTCGACATGAATAGAGACAAAACGCCGTCACTCACAGACTTAGAACTATTCAAACAATCAAAAAAGCCTTCGATTTTACAGCTCAACTTACAAAACACTGACGATGTTCGCCACGTTTTCAAACCACTTTCAATGTGTCCATCAAAAGTGAGAAAACCACATTTCAAGCTCGGCTGCCACTGGCTTCAGTCTCTAGTTCTTAAACAACAGAATAATGAGACATATTCAATGCATGTGGGAGCATTGTGACGGTGACCGTCGCTCTCTAGAGAAGCTTTCTAGTGAACTTTAACACCAGCTCCATGCATTGGGACACAAGGTCAACTGAGCTGTTTTGTCCTATGTGTGAATCAAAATCACTTTAGTGGTTGCAGAAAACTTATATGGACCCTTTTCACAAGGCTGTAATGACTCGTTTAACGGTCATCAACTTAATGCAAAAAAAAAAAAAAAAGACTTTCAAGGATTTAAGGATTTTCAAATAGGCTCAGTGGTTAGCACTGTCGCCTCACAGCAAGAAGGTCGCTGGTTTGAGTCCTGGCTGGGTCAGTTGGCATTTCTGTGTGGAGTTTGCATGTTCCCCCCGTGTTGGCGTGGGTTTCCTCCGGGTGCTCCGGTTTCCCCCACAGTCCAAACACATGCAGTATAGTACAGGGCGGGACACATGACCAACCAGTGATGATGATTGGGGTGTTTGTGAACGTGGTGTAACTGAGAACGTGATGATTGACTTAGAGTAGATTTCCATCGTTTGCCAATCTGAGGCAGAGTAGCGCGGGTGTTCACACACAAGCACACACACAGTCAGTCGCACACACCAATGACCAGAATGGCAAATCCAACAAGTTCAAAGGTAGCGTTTGCAAACTGGAAATATAAGCACTACTTTTCCCTCTGTGAGGTAAAAGGCAAGAATGTTTCTGTATCGTGCAACTTATGCCCAGGAAAAAAGAGTCTCTCTGCGTCTGTGACAAGTAATTCTAATCTAATGAAGCGCCTCACGTCGTCACATGCTGCCACAAAACTAGTGTCTACGCAGGTGATAACGTGAGCTCTGCTACCAAAGGAGGAGACGAAGCCACGACGTCAAAGCAAATAAAACTTGATTTTTCTCCAGCGCAAACACTTAATACTCAGACAGAATTAAACTAAATAATATCCAGATATATAGTTTAGGACATGCTGCCGTTGTCTCTCACACTGTCCCAGAACAACATTAAAATAGTGTAGATTAGTGTACAATGTTTTATATTTATTTTACAGTCATTTGACAAATTAGATTTTTTTTAAGTAACGCAATAGTTACTTTCCCTGGTAATTAGTTACTTTTATAATTATGTAACTCAGTTACTAACTCAGTTACTATTTGTGAGAAGTAACTAGTAACTATAACTAATTACTCTTTTAAAGGAACGTGGCCAACACTGCTCTTACCTGGGTAAAAACCAAAACCAGCAAACTCGTCTCTGAGCTTCTAGTTTTGAGAAAGATATTGTCTTTGTGTTTAATATGCATCAGACGCTCCATAAAGGCTGTGGGCGTACAGTACGATGCTCTGTCTAATCAATAGCTTGTATAAGAAACAATTGCATAAATTGTGCTAATGGGCATTTCGCATATTTTAAAGCAAGCATTTCAGCAACACATTCACAGTTTAACGTTGCATGAAGCTTTCTACGATTTTTAACAGTGAATAGAGATGAACAGAGCATAGAAAAGCACACATTCCTGCAGTCCTCGCGTATCTCAGTGGGATTCACCCATCATCCCTGCTGTTCACGGTAATTCAGACAAACAGCAGGAGCTTCTATACCCTGTATTTTAAAGCCCATGGGTGAATTGTACAAGTCCATAAACTATAAATCACAAACAAGGCGTTAAATCAACAGTCATTGTTTTCGCATTTCTCTGGATTTTATTGCCTGCCAGCTGTTAGCATTAATATTGCAGTTCATGAAGTGTATACTCAGGGCTGTTAAATGTGATTTATCAAAATGTTGATATTTTTTTGTTGAGCGAGGTGGGATATTTGTTCTGACCTTGTATGACTGTGTGTGTCCCATATGCCTGATTAATCAATAAAACATGTTATCTTTCTCCAGAGACAGCAGGAGTGAATGAGTCCATCAGCATAATGCTTCTAACACATGAAACTGCAGTCACTGTGAAAGATGATGGCAAGTAAATCACATCAAGTCAGCTCAAAAGTGTTTATTTTAGAGCCCCGTTTAAAGCATTTCTATTGCAAATATAAGTAAAACCCTTCAGCAGATTCACTATAAAATTACAATTCCAAGCAAGGGTCTAATTTCCTTGTAAAAATACTTTTTAAAAAGTTAAAGAAAACACATTTAATATTTTTTTAATTGTACTGATTAGTGCACTGATTAGTAATGTAAAACTTGAATCTTTTCAGCTGAACACTTGTTTAAGGGCCTGATCATGCAACATGTTTTTTTTGTTTTGTTTTTTTAGGCGAGGGGGAGATGCCTTTTTAAATGTTTTTAAAGGTGAACCCAGAGCTGAAAATAAGTGCGGTTTATTTATTCATTTTCTTTTTCGGCTTAGTCCCTTTACTAATCAGGGGCCGCCACAGCGGAATGAACCGCCAACTTATCCACCACTTGTTTTACGTAACGGATGCCCTTCCAGCTGCAACCCATCACTGGGAAACATCCATACACACTCATTCACACACATACACTACAGGCAATTTAGCTTACCCAATTCACCTATACCACATGTCTTTGGACTTGTAGGGGAAACCGGAGCACCCGGAGGAAACCCACGCCAACACAGGGAGAACATGCAAACTCCACACAGAAATACCAACTGACCCAGCCGAGGCTCGAACCAGCAACCTTCTTGCTGTGAGGCGATCGTGCTACCCACTGCGCCACCATGATGCCCTACAAGTGCGGTTAATTTCTAAACTAATTTCGAGAAGATCACATGCTTATGATTGAGCACGGCTGGTCCGGCATCAGCTACGCATATTGTGGCAATCAGATGAATACTGACTCACTATAAATAGCCAGAGTTTTGCACTTCAGTCATCTTCGTCTTGAAGAATCCCCCTTCCACCCCTACTCATCCCCTTCTCCAGATAATGCAGCCCGGCGGCCCAGTGGTTAGCACTGTTCCCTCACAGCAAGAACACCACTGGTTTGACCCCTCACCGGGCCAGTCGGCATTTCTGTGCGGAGTTTGCATGTTCTCCCCGTGCTCGCGTGGGTTTTCCCCAGGTTCCCTGGTTTCCTCCCACCATCCAAAGACATACATCATAAGTAAATTGACTACTCCAAAGTAGCGTCTTAAGACAAACTCTTAGCCAGCTATATCTCAGCTATTCCTAACACGTTCACAAGCAGGGGAGTTCTCGAGACCTACCTGAGCTCAAACTCCCCTCCCACCCTTCAAAAGGGAGCGAGCCCCGGGCTCGAGGATATTCTGAGCTCAGGGCTCTCTCCCGGGGCAGCATGCCAAACACACTTTATTATCAATCATCAGCGAAGTGTGAACTCTTGAAACACTAATGGCACGAGTTGAGGCGAGAGAGGAAAATGACAACAGCCAATCAAAGTCTGAATATCCGCGCAGGTTTTTACTCATTCATAGTATTTTAAAGACTAAGGGCCTTATCATACACCCGGCGCAATAAGGCACAAGACGTGTATCGCGTGATTTGTTGCTATTTTCAGACCAGCGCAACAGTAATTTTCAAGTTTTGCACAACGTAGTTTAAATAGCAAATCCATTTGCGCCACTTTGTGTGCTCATGGGTGCGCTGGTCTGAAAAGGAGGTGTGTTAAGGCGCATTGTTGGCGCTTTGCTATTTTGAGGAACTGAAATAGACTGAGCCATTGACCGACTAAAAGCTGGTCTAAAGTCCAGCGCAGAGAGCGTTAGTTATAGGCCTATGCTGGTCCAAACGCTTTCACATTGCTTAACACACAGGATGTACAGCAACACACAAATATCTTAACATATGAAAAAATATTAAAGGATTAAAATGATACAAAATTTGTTTTCTATATAAAAACCACTGCCTCCATGCCTTTTTCATCTCAGGGGGCTTTATTCAGTTTATTCATGACAGTTTGCATTTGTATAATGTTATTATTATTATTTATATGCATATTTATATTTGCTTTAATAAAAACAAGTTTAGATTTGTCCACCTGTGGGGTTTTGGAGACGTCTGCATCACCATATGGGGCATAAGAACAGGACGTGTGTTTGGATATAACTCAGTTTTTTACCACACGTCGTTATTATTGTTCATTTATTTGTTTGCTGGAAATTAGAACTGAATTTAGAAATAGTTTTGAAACAAATCTTTGCGCTTAACAAAGGAAATTAAATATGTAGGCTAATGGATGTCTTCAGTGGAGTGAGTACAACACCGTTTCCTTATCCACAAAAGTAAAGGAGTAAAGTAAAGAGTAAACGTAAAGAGAAAGTAAAGAGGCCGAATGGAGGAGGCTCGTTCTTGATCCTCGTGATGCAGATGCTCTGTTTAACTGTTTTCTCACTAGTGAAGCGTTCAGTTTTTCCACTTACAAAGTCCGCCATAGCAAATGGATCATGGCACGATGCAACTGACTGGGAGATGAGACTCTGATTGGTTTAATGCACGTTATGCTCAAAACACACCCATAACTGATTAAGAGAATAAGCACAACCCTGTTAGACCATGCGCCGAGGTGCAGATTTTTCCCTTTTAAAATAGCAAAAGTGGATTCAGACATGCCCTTAATGCTTTTGCACCATGCGCTTTAGACTTTGCGCCTTGATCATTAAAATAGAGCCCTAAATGTTTGCACCATGGCACCGTTTTTAAGCTAAATTAGAATTAATTAGATCTGAAAAAATATCTTTTACCAATTTATTTTTAACATCATTAAATAATTTTTTTTTTTTAAACATATCATAAAATTAGAATTTTTCTAGGCAAATGTTATTTTACAAAAAATATTGTTATCGCGATACTCAACAACATAGCATATTTTTCCAGTATTGTGCAGCCCTAAAATAAATGGCATAAAAGGTTTTTCCATTTTTAGTTGAAAATGGAGTTTATAGAAATTGCTTTCTTTTTTAACTGTGAACAAAAAGTCTCAGGCTTCATTGTTTTTGAAGAAACATAACCAAGGCTAACATAAGCGTTCCAATAAGTCTCAGAGTTGTACAAGGAACACTTGTGGCCTATTTTTTTTATATAAATTACCCAGCACCATTCTGTTTGACACAGCAATCAACGGTTATCACCCCATGCAGCAGGACGCATCGATCACAGGCGGAAATCCTGCAGCACAGCGGGTTAAAACAAACAGGCCTGCGCCACGACGCCTGTTACCATAATGTAATTCATGGCAGAAAGAGGAGACATGGCACAAAGTCTGCGTGCTTTGATTTACCTCACGCCTGTGTGAACTGGAAGCGGGAAATGGGCAGCCAGTGCGAGGTCTGTGTTCAGCTGCGCTCTTTATGATTTGGGCCATGCAGTCATAAATCAAGCCGGAGTGATGCCGAAGGGGTCTTCGCAGATGGTACGCCTCTCGCTGCCCAATTAATGGGCTGGTTTGGAAGTGTGGCCTGCTGGAGAGGAGGAAAAGACCTGGCAAATGAAAAAGCAGAAAGAAACCAGGGGGAAGGAGTTGAGAGCGTGCTTGCAATCTGCAAAAAGACACAAAACATCTCAATGCTGGACTCTGGTGCTGGAAACCTGCGAGTCTCAACAGTGCCGCAGAGGTTCATCATTTAAACATCACATATAACCACTGAATTCACTGGCATGAATCTTTCATTAGGAAGGCTTTCGCGGTGCAACGTTGCCTTGAGGTGGCACACGCTTCACAGATAAACAGTGCAAAAGATGCTTCATCAGCGCTGGATTAATATTTCTTCTCATTTGTTTTGTAAAACTGACATTTAACTGTGTTAGGCACTATGTAAAAAAGGTGTAACGCAGGAATCTCCACGCACTCAGATCTTGTCCTGAAAATACTTTTCTATTTAATGCATGTTTCAGAAAATGTTTAGTGAACCTTTAGATAAAGACTTTGCATGTCTTTTGAGTATTGTGTGATACAGGGTTTTATTCAAGATTCATATGCACAGTAAGGAAGCAGGTTCCCTGTAAAATGAAATACTTTTGTTGTCCACACTGAATGCCAAAGAAGATTGAACCCTCCTGTCGTGTTCACCTCCTTCCCTTTATTTTAGTGTTCCTGGTCAAAATTGACCGCTCTCTTTAACTGCTCTTAAATTGCTCTAAAGCATTTTTCACCACCAAATATTTATTCAACATTCTTTAGCTGTGAACAATGTCTCAAACTAGTGTTTAACATGAATTTATAGAATTAGACATAAAATAACTGCAGTGAAAACACAAATAGGCACTGAAAATGTATTACAAAATGAACATGTAATGTCATGGAGGTCATCCTGTGGGAGGATCGGCACATAAGCATGGGAAAGAGATGTGTACCCACAAAAGGTGTTGTTCAGTCTGAAATGTGTGAGTGAGTGAGTGAGTGAGTGAGTGAGTGAGTGAGTAAGTGAGTGAGTGAGTGAGTGAGTGAGTGAGTGAGTGAGTGAGTTGGGGTGGTGTGTATGAGGATGTTTTCTGTTTGATGGTTGAATATAGTCTGGATACCCTTTCATTTCCTATGGCGGTCACTTTTGACCGGGAACACCACAGGTGTAACACGGTTGATTAAAACACTCAAAATTCAACGAAAGAGGTGATCATCACTTTTATATGTTCAAGTGCATAGTGTGGAGGATATCATAAGGCCTCAGGCAATCAGATGTAAAACACAATAATTATGAGTGTTTTAAGTTGTAAATCAGTCAGATTTGACGCGAACACAACAGGAAGGTTAAAGGGGACCTATGCAAAAATCACTTTTATAAGGGCATTATGTGTGGCAACAGTCTGTATATAAAACCAGCTTGGTTTGATTGACTTTGATTGACATTCTCCATTTGTACGTGTCATCAGAGGGAGAAAGCCCCGCCCATTAGTGACCATCTCTCCCTCATTAGCATAGGATGTTAGTCTTGTTTTTGAATCTGCCACTATGCTGACACATAGGCATTTGTAGCTCCGCCCTCTTTTGAAAACAGCACAATCTCATTTAAGTTTAAAGTGACAGTCACCAAAACACCACAATTAGGATCAAATCTCAGTTTCAAAGCGTTATAAAACATTATCTGTGTGGTATTTTGAGCTGAAACGTATCATACACACTCTAGGCACATCGGAGACTTATTTTACATCTTGTAACAGGCGCACAATAGGTCCCCCTTAAAGTATATTAAAGCTAAACTAATTTAACAAAATAGGCAATTGGGAAGAGCAAAAAAGTCAACATAAACTATAAATAAACAAGTAAAGTAAAGCTGTATACATAAATGTGCAAGTGTGCTATATCGGATGTTGTACTAAATTCAGAGAATGAATCATTTTAATTTTCAAAATGTACCAGCATGGTACATTTATGGATTGTACAGTATGATAACATGGTATTATGGAGTTCATACTCATACTCTGAGTAAAAAACATAAAAACATTTTATTCAAAGGCCAAAACTGAGTTATAGTTAGAGCTGGGCAGATACACTATATCATATCGTATCACTATAAAATGTAGGTGATAAAGATGATAAGCTCTGGATATTTCTACTTGATATGGATCAATCTGACAGCCAATGACAAAGAATAAATAGTAAACATTGACCAATCGGTGTGCATTTATATCACATCTCTCATTTACCTTCTCTTGTCACAACTTATAATTTATTTTTTGTGTAATCTGTTTTTGCTTTTATACTTTAACATGGAGTAGATTAGCAACATATATGTCAAGTTTCACTCTATATCTTTTAATAATTGAACTTAGTAAGATTAAATGCTTAGTTTACAATCAAAGATCTGTATTGTTTTATTATTATTATTTTGTAGTGGGTGCAAAACACATAATACAATGAAATTAACTCAAAAAACCTGAATCTTAACTTAACATGAGTTTATCTTTTCTTCTAAAATATAATGAATGGATATTCAAGTAAATAAAAGGGATAGCACTTCAATTTGAGTAACTCACATTATTAACTACTGGCTTATTACCTGCTTATTGTTAAGATATGAACTGTTTATTAGTACTTATAAATTATCTTATTTTCTATCCTAATACCTAGGCTATACCTAACTGCTACCTTACTAACTATTATTAAGCAGATAATTAGTAGTGTAATGGTTTGTTAATAGTGTGAATTGTACATTAAAATAAAGTGTGACAGTCAAGTGAACCACCAGTTTTTTACGTGCAAAAAAGGCCAAACTATCAAAAGACAGAAGGCAGGTAAGTAAAAATGTGATTATATAACACCTTTCACAGATAAGAAGTCACAAAGTACTTTACAGTAAAAGAAAACATATCAAAACAGGTTAAAATCCAAAGGTAAAACCAGCTCACCATACACTGTTAATTAAAAGATTGTCCAAAAAGATGTCTTTAATTTTAATGTCTTTAATTTAAGCCTTTAAATGTTGATATTTTGTTTATTTATTATTTATTTTTAAGTTGAACTAAGCCCAGAGTTGCTAGGAGTGTAGTATATCACACACTTGTTTTATACAATCTCGTCTTGATAATTTTGCTTATGATACGTTAATAATTCTGGGACGTCTCATACCAGTGTCTGCCGCGGTCGTCTCTGTAGAGCAGAGAAATGAATTAATGTGTCGCTTCAGCGCTGTCCCGCTCCACCATCTCGAGAATCCTGTGTAAATATTCCCTCTGTCACATTAAACTGTCTAATTGCGTTTCTCAGCCACTCCAAAACTCTCTGGATCTCCAACGGGGCTGAAACACGGCCAAATTCGTTTATGCCAATCAACTGCCTGTCCTGAGGAAGTCTAATCCGAGGATGAAAAATGGACTGTGTTTTCTGAAGACCATTTGTTAAGGCGTGTTCATAACAAGAACTATATCTAATTATATTACCGTCCGTCCACACCAACCGACAATAACGACCTGTTTATTATTAGCGTGTAAACAAACGAGAAGCAGTGTTGCCATATATAGCTGACTTTTTCCAGCCCAAAAGCTGTCCAAAACCCACCAAAATATTAGATTAATATTTTCATTCATTCATTCATTTTCTTTTCGGCTTAGTCCCTTTATTAATCAGGGGTCGCCACAGCGGAATGAACCACCAACTTATCCAGCATACGTTTTACGCAGCGGATGCCCTTCCAGCTACAACCCATCACTGGAAAATATCCACACACACACACACTCATTCACACACATACACTACGGACAATTTAGCTTACCCAATTCACCTATAGCGCATGTGTTTGGACTTGTGGGGGAAACCGGAGCACCCGGAGGAAACCCACGCTAACACAGGGAGAACATGCAAACTCCACACAGAAATGCCAACTGACCCAGCCGAGGCTCAAACCAGCGACCTTCTTGCTGTGAGGCGATCGAGCTACCCACCGTGACAGATTAATATTTTGTTTCATTTTAATTAATTTAAATCGAGATTACCTAGTTACTTTATCATAATTTTTAACCACACAGCAACCAACACCAGCCCAGCAAGCATTTTTTGGTTTAAAAGATGTCTATTAGCCGTCTAAACATAGCCTAGACGTCTAGGCTAAAACACGGCTAAATTTGGGCTGTCAGTGAAAATTTAATAGACGTCCAACTATAACTCAAGATTAGACTAGTCTTCATTTAGACGGCTATTCAACGACTACGTATATCCGTCTAATAGCCGGTGAATTTTGTTCTAGGCTAAAACATGGCTAAATTTGGGCTGTCAGTGAAAATTTTATAGACGTCCAACCATAGCCCAAGATTAGACTAGTCTTCATTTAGACGGCTATTCAACGACTACATATATACGTCTAATAGCCGGTGAATTTTGGTCTAGGCTAAATCATAGTTGAATTTGGGCTGTCAGTGAAAATCTAATAGACGTCTAAGTACAGCCCAAACATAAACAAGTCATCAAAATTACAGCTAATGAATGACTATGTTTATACATTTAATAAACAACAAAAATACATATCAACATGTACATATCAACATTTTTAATTAACAGGTTCTCAAAAAGGCAATCCATTCAAACTGATTAAACAAAGCTTTTATTAATAAAAGCAACATTAACAATATTAAAAACAATAAACAATACAAAATAAATATGTATAAAAATGTCAAAAGTTATGACAAAACAAACAAGATAAAAAAAAAAAAACACAAAAGAAGATATTTTGAAGAAAGCTGAAAACCTGTAAAAAACATACTATGGAAGTCAGTGGTTACAGGTATTCGGCTTTCTTTAAAATATCTTGTGTTCAACAGAATAAAGAAACTCAAAGGCTGTTATTTTTGCTTTATATGCACTCAAAATTATTCTTGTAGCTTGATAATATTCAGATTGAACAACTGAAAGCATGTGGTCTGTTTTGAGGATGTTTTAGGTATTTCTCTGGACTTTAAAGAAGTTGGGACCATACTGTCTATAGAGAATGAGAGAGCGCTCAGATTTCACCTAAAGTATCTTAATTTGTACTCCGAAGACAAATCAAGGTCTTAGGTGTTTGGAACGACATGAATAATTAAACATTTTAATTTCTGGTTAAGTGTACATGAACCCAAAAAGTCCATCCAATCCATATGTGACACTCAGCAGGTTCTGCAGAACTTCTACACCAACATCTGTAGGTCTTTCCCCAGGACCAGCATCCTCAGCCCAAATGATAAAGATCTCCACTGTTGTGTGTGCATTTTGAGATTCAGCCTCTGCACTTTCAGTCCTGGAGAAAAAGGAAAA
>CAIGQV010017386.1:29277415-29293199 GCA_903798115.1 Danio jaintianensis
TATCTATCTATCTATCTATCTATCTATCTATCTATCTATCTATCTATTGTTATGTCTATCGTTCTGTCTGTCTGTCGTTCTATCCATCGATCCTTCTACCCGTCTATCCATCTATCTATCTATTCATCATTCTGTCATTCTATCCATACATCCATCCATCCACCCATCCGTCCGTCTATCCATCCATCTTTCTATTCATTGTTCTGTCATTCTATCCATCCATCCATCCAACCATTGTTCTATCGTTCTTTCTATCTATCTATCTATCTATCTATCTATCTATCTATCTATCTATCTGTCTGTCTGTCTGTCTGTCTGTCTGTCTGTCTGTCTGTCTGTCTGTCTGTCTGTCTGTCTATCATTCTAACCATCCATCCATCATTATGTTGTTCCATCCATCCATCTATCTATCTGTCTATATTTTTTCTATCTATTGCTCCATCCGTCCGTCCGTCCATCCATCCGTCCGTCCGTCCATCCATCCATCCATCCATCCATCTATTTATCTATCTATTGTTCTGACATTCTGTCTGTCTGTCGTTCTATCCATCCATCCATCTATCCGTCTATCCATCTGTCTATTCATCGTTCTGTCATTCTATCCATCCATCCACCCATCCATCCATACGTCCGTCTATCCATCCATCTGTCCATTCATTGTTCTGTTGATCTGTCTATCTGTTGTTCTTTCTATACAACTATCCATCCATCCGTCTATCCATCGTTATGTCGTTCTATATATTAGATTAGATTAGATTAAATCTATCTATTCTATATCTATCGTTCTGTCTGTCTGTCTGTGTCTGTCTGTCTGTCTGTCTGTCTGTCTGTTTGTCTGTATGTCTGTCTGTCTGTCTGTCGTTTATGTGTGCATAATAATAATAATAATAATAATAATAACCTAATCCAAATTTCAAATAATATGTTTTCCAGTGCGGTGGTCCTGGACGGTAAGATCTTTGTGAGCGGCGGGATCGTGAGCAGCGAGGGTCCGGCGCTGGGAACCATGGAGGCCTTGGACCCCTGTGCCAATGTGTGGATGCTGCAGCAGAGCATGCCATGCCCGCTCTTTAGACACGGCTGTGTGGTTATTAAGAAGTATATTCAGAGCGGCTGACGCTGACACAGAGGAACACAACCCATCTCTGGCACACCGGACACCCACTTTTTTCCCCACACGGGCCAGGATTAGCAGTGCTGATGCCGAAGCCTCGCTCACTTTCTGACACACACTGGGAATGTAGAAGCTAATCTTCCCTGCCGGCGCAAAACAGGCCTTCGTGTAAAATAGCGCACCTGACAGAGCTGTCGTTCATGTGTGTCGTGGCTCTAGCCTTAATGCTCTGTGGCCATCGGGATTTTTTACATACATTTGAAGTCCATTTTTAGCCCTCTTTTTTTCTTTGATGATGTTTAACAGAGCAAGGAATTTTTCAACCCAGGCTCATTCTAATTATGTACCCTTTACACATTTCTGGAGAGCACCAAATACGTCCCAGGAGGTACTTGTTTTGCAGTTTTTGTTTTCGTGAATCCGCCAGAGGCCGCTGTGTACGCTTTTTCAGATCTCAAATTTCTCTCATGAGTGCCATTTGCGCCTGCTCTTCTCGTGTAAATCCACCAGAGGTCACTGTCGATTGACTGACCCACCTTCTTCCTTCCCTAAACCCAACCGACAGTGTTTTCAAAAGCAATCCAGAAAAAGAAAAGCCCTCGCGGCTGCCTGATTTTTACCACGTTTTCAGATTTTGCCACATTCTCACCCTGTTATTTACTTGTTTATTTATTTTTTTGACTTTTGTTTTTGTCTTACCTGCTTTCTTCACTGGACTCGAATCCCGTCGAATTTGTTCCACGTCAGAAGTATGCTGACAGACGCAGCGAGCCACTGGACAAACAGTACAAACACTGGAGACTGGTAACAGCGGAAAAGCTGTCCACACTGATGTATGCGGTCATCGCGTAAAGGTGTTCGTTTTAAAGGCGAAATGCAGCCATACATAATTCGCGATCTCCAGAAATGTATATAGGGCTACATTTTCAGAATGAGCCTATGTTGGAATTTTTCATCTGATTTCCAATAATATTTTTTTGTCAGGAAAAAAAAGTCTTATTTGTTTTATTTCGGCTAGAATAAAAGCAGTTTTTAATTTTGTTATAACATTTTAAGGTCAATATTATTAGCCCCCTTAAGCAATATTTTTTTATTGTCTACAGACAAACCATTGTGATACAATGACTTGCCGAATTACCTAATTAACCTAGTTAAGCCTTTAAATGTCACTTTAAGCTAGTATCTTGAAAAATATCTAGTAAAATATTATGTGCTGTCATCATGGCAAAGATAAAAGAAATCAGTTATTAGAAATGAGTTATTAAAACTATCATGTTTAGAAATGTGTCAAAAAAATCTGCTCTCCGTTAAACAGAAATTGGGGGGAAATATACAGGGGGGGTAATAATGCAGGAGGGCTAATATTTCTGACTTCAACTGTAAGTATTTTTATATTTGTTAAATGTTTTGGCATTGTTACCGTTATAATGTTTGAATTCATTTTTCTTTAAGCAATACTGTAGAACGACACTGTCTGGTTTCAGTAATGGTGAATGTAATGGTTCACTCAGTCGTATACTATTTCATATGGAAGCCCTATTCAATAACTTAGTGGAGCAAAGAAACAAAATACACTGTAAAAAATATCCGTTTCCGTATTTTGTGATTCACAAGTGTTTTCTGTTTATTTACGGTTGTGAATTGCATTATGGGATGTTGATCTCTGCTCTGTCGACTTTTGATGTTGAAAATTCAACTCTACAGTTTAACAAAGTGACTTTTAGTGACATTTTAGTAGTTTAAAACAATATAATGTATAAGAAATAATATATAGAGAAATAAGTCTGTAAAATAAGAGAAAATGTACTGGCAGTTTATTACAAAGTTTTTGCAGCGTAATATACAACACCAACCCAGACAATATATCACTTTAAACTATTAAAAATGTTCATAAAATTTCAAAATTTCAAGGTTAAAAGTCATTGAGGAAAGATCAAGGTCCCATAATGCAATTCAAAAACATAAATAAACAGGATAAAATAAAAAAGAAAAACATGAATCACAAAATACGGCTAATTTACGGGTTTCTTTGCAGTGTACTTGACTAAGAGTGCACTGTAAACCCTTATTTGACCTCTTTGTTGGGCCAGTTCACTCCAAGAAGGATAACTACACTGTAAAACCCAACAGTCCACTTTATCAAATGAAGTGACTGTAGTTAACTTAGAATTTACTGAAAGTTAATTCTACTCATTTGAAAAGAGTTTTGAACTCAGTGTTGACACCTAAACACCTCATTACTTCAACTCAAATGGAGTAAGTTCACAGTACTCATATAGATTAGTTTTTTTTTTAACTCAAATGGTTTGTAGCAATCGGTTTCCTCAAACGGTTTGAGTTGCCTTAACTTATTGGGTTTTACAGTACTCAGTTGGTTTGAGTTCTCTTCATTTATTGGGTTTTACTGTGCTAAAATTGCATCGTTTACTCAAATGGATTAAGTTGACGGTACTCATTAGGATTCGTTTTTGAACTTTAATGGTTTGTTGCAATCGGTTTCCTCAAATGGTTTGAGGTACTTTTTGGGTTTTACACTGAAAAAATGCTTTTATCTTGGTATTTCTGTCTTAAAAGTGTATAATTTACACACCCTCAAGACAAAAATGTAACATTTATTCACTCTCAAGCTTTTCTAAGTGTATACGCATTTCTTCTTTCACATAAGCTGTTTTAATGTTAAAAATAATATCTTGACGCTTTGTAATGAACTTGAATTTCTAATTGAATGGTGCCCGAGTTTTTAAAGCTCCGAAAAGTACATTCATCCATCATAAAAGTAATATAGGAATTACTGAATTCATTGTGAAGTCATTATGAAATCCATATTTAAATCTCTTCAAATTATTTTGACTAGCTTCTAGAAAACAGCTAGAGAGTTGACTTACAACATATAAATAATCACTAATAGACACTCAAGTGCATCATTTTAAGATGCATACTAATACTAGTACACTACAGTAGAGCCGAAACAATTCACTTCAGAGAGTCATGTGGATTCTCACCATAGTTTCCGCTAATCATGCATAGTACTCTTTTGTGAATCTGAGTAGCTACTGTATGAAGCAATCAGTAATGATAGTTATTAAAGTAGTTTTAAATATGGATATTTTATATTAAGTGGCCTTAATTACTATGTACTTACATTTAAATTACCTTGTCGTTAGGTCACTTTACTACTTTTATGTACTTCAATGTACAATTCACGATATTAACAAACCATTAACTAAGAATTTTAGCTCAATAAACTACAAATTTTCTGCTTAATAATTGTTAATAAGGTAGTATTTGGGTGTATTATCAGGGATATAAGGGATATATATTGGCAGGAGTAGGGATATAAAATAAGATCATACTTTATAAGTGCTAATAAACAGTTTTAAACATATCTAAATAATAGGCAGGTAATAAGCCGGTAGTAATATGTTACTTAAACTAAAGTGTTATATGTAATTTGTATTCAATTTGTACTATCTTTTTGATGTAAGTACCTAGTAGTTAATATGAAGTTCTTACAAAAACCTGTCCCTTTACTTTAAAAGCCAGGCCTTAATCCACTTTAGTCATATGGATTACTGTTGTAATGGATGGATGCACTTTTTGTGCTTCAAAAACTCTTCAGAAAGCACTATTTACTGCCATTACAAGAGTCTGGGAAGAGTGAGTATCCTTTATAACAAGATAGAGAAATCGGCTTTTAGATCCCCCCCAAAAATCACTTTATTCAAAAGGCAAACTATTTTTTTGTTCACATAGGAACATATTTTATCTTTGTTTTATGAAAAACAAGACTTACAGTTTTTCTCAGTCGCTTTGGTACATTTCTCAGATCAGAATTGAAATTCTCAAAACTCCCTGTTCAATCTTCACATCATGTTTCTCATTCCTTTGAACAAGTTGCAAATGCTTTTGTACGTCCATGCAAAAGATAATGTGCAAATCTCTGATGTTTCCTACATTATCAATTGCTTATGTCATGTTGATCAAAATATGGCGTCACGGTGGTGCAGTGGGTAGCACGATCGCCTCACAGCACGAAGGTCGCTGGTTCGAGCCCTGGCTGGGTCAGTTGGCATTTCTGTGTGAGTTTGCATGTTCTCCCCGTGTTGGTCTGGTTTCCCCCACAAGTCCAAACGCATGTGCTATAGGTGAATTGGATAAACTAAATTGGCCGTAGTGTATGTGTGCGAATTTGAGTGTGTATGGGTGTTTCCCAGTGATGGGTTGCAGCTGGAAGGGCATCTGCTGTGTAAAACATATGCTGGATAAGTTGGCGGTTCATTTCGCTGTGGCGACGACCCCTGATGAATAAAGGGACTAAGCCGAAGGAAAATGAAATGTTGATCAAAACTTATTCTTTTGGTCTCTGTTGAATAGTCTCACCCCCACAACGTTTAATCGTCTGTTCATGGCATAAGCCACATGCAAAGTGGCTGAACAAGTTGTCATAATGTTTTGTCATTATGCATTTTCCTATACATTTCTATTAGACCAGGGGTGGGCAAACTCGGTCCTGGAGGGCCGGTGTCCTGCACAGTTTAGCTCCAACTCT
The DNA here is from genome assembly GCA_903798115.1 of Danio jaintianensis. Classification (NCBI taxonomy): domain Eukaryota; kingdom Metazoa; phylum Chordata; class Actinopteri; order Cypriniformes; family Danionidae; genus Danio; species Danio jaintianensis. The sequence continues at coordinate 29,283,079 of CAIGQV010017386.1, forward strand.
AATCAAACACACTTGCTTATAGATTTCTAGTGATCTTGAAGACACTGATTAGCATGTTCAGGTCTGCAGGACACCAGCCCTCCAGGACCGAGTTTGCCCACCCCTGTATTAGACTCTTTTTGCCTAAATCAGTCTAGAATTGGTAAATTTCTCCCAGGTGAATCTTGACTTTTTCTAATGAAGGTGCATCTCAAAGGAGACTGTCCTATGTTCACGTTTATACATCTGTTTTGTTTATTCTCTGTGCTTTGCATTATGCTTATCCGAACACAATGACACAAGGACTTGTCATTCTGATGGCACTGACACGTTCATTGACAGAAATGTAGTTTTGAGAGATGAACTAAGGATTTTGAGCAAGAGACTGGCTTTTGCAGGTAATCCATTGTGTTTGCTATGTGTACACGTTGTTTTGAGAAATGTACCACAGCGACTGAGGAAAAACTGTAATATCTTTAACATAAAGGTGTCTTGATTTAAGAATTTGTTTATAATTCAGAATTGAATAAACTAAATTGGCCGTAGTGTATGTGTGTGCATGTGAGAGTGTATGGGTGTTTCCCAGTGATAGGTTGCAGCTGGAAGGGCATGCGCTGTGTAAAACATATGCTGGATAAGTTGGAGAATGATTGAGTTTATAATTCAAAACAGAAATACTTAAGGAAAGGACGACTTTTTTGCGGTGTAGCGTCCCCACAACACAAGATAAAAATATGCAGTTTGTCATCCGTCACTTTAAATGCTTGAATACATTAAAGCAGGATCGTTTCTGATTGGCTAAAAACAAAATATATATTTGATTTGGTTTCTCCGTGTCCCATCTTTAAAGTCCCCATGAAGCTGCGACCGTTTTTTTTGTTGTTGTTTTTTTCATATTGTGATGTAATTCCTAGAGAAACGGAATATTAAATGAGACAGTGGGCGTGGCTTGTTATTTTCCTGCGAGCTGATTGGTTGTAGTAAAGTAGGTATTTCATTCAGAAAGATGGGGAAAAGGGTTTGGGGAGAGTTATTACAACCTAACAGACTCCTCTTCCTCACCATTTCTGTTTGTTGTCAAAACTGACAGCTGGAGGGGCGGGGTTAAGTATGTTAGCCACACCCAATACCTCAAAATCATGTAGAAATCATCAGGAAGTGCATATTCAGATTTCAACTAAACATTATAAGGCCAAACAGTTTTTTTTTTTCTTAATGACATGCACAGATGAACTGTTCATCACAAAACTAGCAATGTGAGCTAACAAAATCAGTATGGTTACTTTTGATTTCATGTGGACTTTAAGTCGCGGTCACACTAGAGATTGAGCTTGCGAAATTCTGTTGGATGGCGCTGTGAAAAGGGGCGGGATAAAACAAGATGATTAGACATCGATAAAGCAGGTCTCACGCTATCACATGATGCGATTTCGCAGGCCAGAGTTCAGCAAGCTTGAACTTTGAAAAGCAGCGACATGTGAAACTTGTCAGACAAGCTTTCGTTTCCAGTCTGCCACATTCACATGCATATGAATGGAAGTCTATGGGGCGATTTATTGCTGGTTTAGAGTTGTAGTGTGGACTCTTAATATTCTTTTAAATTTAGAAGTATTTTTAAAACAACATTACCATCCATTGGTGTGAATGGGCCTTTAAGCTCTGCTCACTCAGTTACTGTTGCCCACTCATATACTGTAAGCTTGACTTGAAAGTTGTAACACTTAGTCAAATGAGTTCATGAAGTGGCGAAATTAAATGCTGTTTTTCTTTTGTGGGCTGGAATGAAGTGTGCAGAAGATCTTTTATCTGCTGGTTTGGACGCAAAACTGATAAATCACCCAGTAATGTGATCAAAAACTGTCCAAGTGCTTCTCTCAATCACTAAAAAGAGAAAAGTAATTACTGCTGATTATACTGTAGTAGTGCAAGTAAACAATGCTGAACTAGTTACTATGTACAACTAAATCAATGTGCACAAAAATTGCATTCACTGTACACAAATATTTTCTTACTTAATATTCTGACTCTGTCTTAAATCAAGATATTTTTACTTGAGAAACAAAGTAGCTTAAGATATGACCAAAAAAATCACTCCAATTTAAGCTAGTTCCTCCTTAAAACAGAAAAAAATAATGTGTTTTCCATTTTAATGAAGTTTCTGACCTCATTAGCAGGTATTGGCAGATATATCTTCATCTAAGGATGCTTGGAAAACAAGACACAAATACTAAGTCATTTTTTTTCATGATTATTTTTGCAGTATTTATATTGGAAACACATTTGTATTAGGCCCGAAAAAACGTTTTTACTTGTTTTTCTGTCAAGATATCCAAACATCTTTGAAATTACTTGATTAGGAATTCCGCATAAGTTCATTCATTCATTCATTCATTTTCTTTTCGGCTTAGTCCCTTTAATAATCAGGGGTCGCCACAGCGGAATGAACCGCCAACTTATCCAGCATATGTTTTACACAGCGGATGCCCTTCCAGCTGCAACCCATCACTGGGAAACACTCATACACTCTGATTCACACACATACACTACGGACAATTTAGCTTAGCCAATTCACCTATAGCGCATGTCTTTGGACTTTGGGGGAAACCGGAGCACCCGGAGGAAACCCACGCCAACACGGAGAGAACATGCAAACTCCACACAGAAATGCCAACTGACCCAGCCGAGGCTCGAACCAGCGACCTTCTTGCTGTGAGGCGACAGCGCTACCCACTGCACCACCGCGGCGCCTCTTCCGCATAAGTTAATAGTTGTTTTTTTATAATTTGCATCTTCAGAACATTATGTATTTTGTTTTATTGTCGTATGCACTGGTGGACTTTTTTACTTGCTTTAAGTATAAACAATCCTGTAAAAGAGTCTTATGCATTGTTGTTCTCAAGTAGTGTTGTCACGATACTGGAATTTGATACCAATCAGTACGGAAATTTTAAAAACATCCATTTCCTGCTAACATTTGAGCGCTGTTGAGCGCGTTCTTAAACAGCACTGATTGTGTTCACGTGCTCAACAGAAATGACTGTGATTGGTCGTGAAGGTCATCAGTTCACCGAAGTTCACAGCTTTAAAACGCTCCAGTGTCTCTGTATCTGTTGTTACACTCAGTAAACAGCGGTGACTTCGGTGAACTGATGACCTTCACGACCAATCACAGTCATTTCTGTTGAGCACGTGAACACAATCAGTGCTGTTTAAGAACGCGCTCAAATATTAGCGGGAAATGGACATTTTTAAATTTTCAGTACCGATTGGTATCGAATTCCAGTATCGTGACAACACTAAATCAAGTAGATTTAACTTCTGTTGATGTTTTGTATATTTTTTAAATACTTAGAATAAAATCAAGTGACATCTGTGTTCATGGAAAATGAGTACGACACATAGTTTAATTATGTTAGCGAAAGATTATTTATGGAAAATGCATTATTTCAAACACAGATCTTCTATAAATTTGCATTAGAAAGGAACAAAAGCTTGACAGATAATATACCCGGCAACTGTTGCTAAGGTAGGACTGGTCAGGGTTCAATTATAATCAGAGCCAGACAGAACCTTAACACAAACTGAAATCAAAATTGACCCTATTTATTTTTTCTGTAGTGAATGATTCACCAGTGCATGTTATAAATAGAAAAGAAATAGTGTTTGTAATCTTTCATCAAACCGGAAACGTTCCTTCATCCGTCTGACGTCATTATACTGCAATAATTCATTTGTTTTAAATCAGCGCTCTTATCTCGTTTTTCAAATTAAACAAACAGCTCAGGAGGCTTTCATAAGATTAAACTGTTTTCAGAGAATTGACTGCATTTTCAATTAAACTTTGTTTTCTTTTCCCCATCGGAAAGTTTTGTTTTTTTATCTTCTTTTAAGCACTTCTTAATTTATTGAGGTTTATGCTTAGAACAAGAGATAAAACAACAACAACTGGGAAATAAAAATCAAACTTTATGAAAGATAGACTCTCTGAAAACAAATCCTTCTCCTCACACACCTGTCTTTTACATTCACCATTACATTATTGATAATATATATTTAGTATATACCCTAATATAAAATAAGTATTGAACACATCGTGTGTTTTCCCGGGAATAATATTTCTAAAGGAGCTGCTGACATGGAATTAAACCAGATTTTGGTAAAAACCCAAACAATACAAACATAAAAATGAAACAAAACAAAACAGATCTGATAAATGAGTTCTGTGTAATAACAATGGAACGACACAAGGAGAAAGTGCTGAACTACTGAAATGTATTAATACTTTATATAAAAGGCTTTTTGGTGATGACAGCATAAAGACGCCTCTCATATGGAGAATGAAGTCGCATGCATTGCTCAGGTGTCAGTATTTTACAGACTTCAACAGAGTGTAAAAATCTTGATGGTTCTGTGGGTTTCGTCTATCAAATCTGAGCTTTATTTAGCGCATTGTATGTTCTATTGGGTTCAAGTCAGGTGATTGGCTGGGCCATTCTACAGCTTGATTTTCTTTCTCTGAAAGCATTTGAGAGTTTCCTTGGCTGTGTTTTGGATTATTGTCTTGCTGAAATGTTTAATCTTCATCCTCCTGCTAATGTAGATGTTGGACTGAAGCAGCTGATATTCATTTACACTGAGGAAGGGCAGAGGGTTGCTGAAGAACTACTGAGAGATTTCAGCTGCTGTCTGGGCTTTCACTGCCTTTCTACACCTCCCTTTCTTCATGTGTTCAATACTTTTGCCCTGCGTCATTTCATTTTATTACACATAACTTCATTTGTAAATGAATTATTTTTGTTTTCTCTTTACATATATGGATTTCTTTGGTTGTTACCAACATCCGGTGAAAATTTCAAGTGAACAGCACCTTTAGAAATATGTTTTCTGAGAAAAATGGTGACGTGTTCAATACTTATTTCCCCCACTGTATATCAATATTTCCAGTTGAAGTAAAATAGGTTGACTTTGTGGGGCATATTCTGTCTAAACCTGATTATAACTCACGCACATGTATACCTGTCATTATGTGCTAGTTTTATTATAAGATATGAATCAAACACAGTCAAATGTATTTATTTGAGAAATGTAAAGACCTTCCATTAACAGAAGAGGAATCACAATAAGACACTTGGAAACTTGGAAAATCTCGAAGGATTTGAACACCTTTAACTGGACTGATATGACATTTGTAGCTTGATTTTTAAGTTGTTTTGTTTGTTTGTTTTTTGGACTGTTTCACTCTTTTTTCTGCACGCAGCCAAAGCACAAAACACTGGAGACTCTGAGAGAGAGGGAACAGAAAGTGTTTGCCTTCATTTCCTCTTCATTGCCAAACAATGAACACACGCCGTCTGACAGGGAGGACGATTCTCAGTACACAAAAGTTTATTTTAGGAACTTTACATGTCAACAAACTGTTTCTAGATGAAAAAAATGTATAGTATGTTGAAGAAATGTTGTGTACGATACACGAGCTGTTATTGTTTGAATTAATGATTGTGTTTCATTATTAATTACAACAATAACGTAAGCAGAATACAATGTGCATTCTTAATGAAATAATTAATGGTTTCTCATTTATTTTGAGCTTGTAATTGAACAAATACTGGTTTCAAGGTTTGAGAGTTGGTGTAAAATGCTTTTACATTAAAGGGACAGTTCACCCAAAAAGATTCTGTCATCATTTACTCAGCCTTTGTTTTTCTCATTGTTTTCTTTCCTCTGTTGAGCACAAAAAAAAGATATTTTGAAGAATGCTGGAAACCTCTAACTATTGACTTCCATTGTATTTGTTTTGTCCTACTATGGAAGTCAACGGTTACAGGTTTTCAGCATTCTTCAAAATATCTTCTTTTGTGCTCAACAGAATACAGAAACTCGAGATCCACTTGAGTAAATAGTAAGTCAATTTTCATTTTTGGGTGAACTGTCCCTTTAAGTTATCTCGGGCCGGTTGCACCAGCAGTGCGTAAGTTCAAACGTAGCCTAGTTGTGATGTAAAAGGACTACGCATTACTTTACGCAGAGCTTACGACCAACTCACTGCGTACTCTCTTAAGAACATGTGCTGCAACTGAAGTTAGAACAAATTATTTACAAACTAGCTAGTGGTTACTAAGCCTCTAGTATGGACTTTACTTGCCATTTTTTTCCAAAGGCATATAAGATGACACTTCTTTAATCCACACGGAAGTAGAAGGTGGTTTAGAATCCTTCCATCTCAAAGTTATACATTTTATGGCTGCTAGTAGGGCTAGTCTGACAAATCTCAGATTAATGCTTTGTTGATCAAGTAGTGTAGTATCTCCTAAGAGGGTAAGTCTAGGCTCTCTTAGTACCTACAACTATGGCAATAACCTCTAAGACCTCATTCCAATATTCTTCTATGTCAGGGCAAGACCACAACATATGTAGGAGAGTCCCTCTATCTGCTTTACATCTAGGATAAAGCTCTGGGTAGGAGCTTTTAAAGGAGTGCAATCTAACTGGAGTATAGTAAACTCTTTGTATTAAATTGGATGAGCTTACGACGACTATTGATAGAAAATTCTGAGCTTTCTCACATATCGTTTCCCATTCGGCATCTGTGAATGAGCACTCCAAGTCTTCTCAAGAGGTGAAAGCGAAAGTTTAGATAAACGACCCCCTTGTTGGGTCTGAATATAGTGTCTAACTTGTAGGTATTATGTTTCAGTTTAAGCAAGAACTTAAGAACAGCTGGTGCAACCCTACCCAGATGTAGAACGTTAGGACTTAAGCTCAGGCACGCAACAAATGAAGGGAACCAAACCAAGTTGAATGAAAAAATGCAAGATATATTTAAAGGTTACAAAAATAATAAAAAATAAAGTGCAAAGGGGTATCAAAGTAACCCATATGTAAATTAAATGTCTAACATAACAACATATAACGTTCAAAACAACAACAGATAGCATAAGAACAAATTCCAAAATAAACAAACATAATATAAGGGGTGGGTTAGCCAAAGGAAGTCAAACGGAAACAATCCTCCAAAGCAGTCTCTCGAACGCATCTTTGCAGCTCCTTAAATAAGCCGTAAGATTAGCCGCACCTGCTGCACCATAATGATTCACCTATTAAGAAAAAGAAAGCAAAAGCCAGGAAACAGAACGAACCAATCACAAACCCATAACAGTCAGTTCAGTGGCTAATTTGTACAAATTCATTCATTCACTAATTATCATATGAGTTCAGTCGTATGAAAATTTAAGATTTTTAAAAGGAGGCGTGGCACCAAACCCCGCCCCTAAACCCAACCGTCATTGGGGGATGAGCAAATCATACTATTGTACAAATGAGATCAAACAAATTCATATGTATTAGACACTAAATCGAAAAGTTACAAATTGCAGTGAGAGAGCATTGATATAGACGCCTTATAGTTCCCATGAAATTAAAGGAACATTTTATTTAGATATTAGCATCAGTATGTTAGTCTTAGGGTGGCTCAGTGGTTAGCACTGTCTCTTTACGTTCTCTTTACTTTTACTCTTTACTTTACTCCTTTACTTTTGTGGATAAGGAAACAGTGGAAACTCACTCCACTGAAGACATCCATTAGCCTACATATTTATTTTAGTTTGTTAAGCACAAAGATTTGTTTCAAAACTATTTCTAAATTCAGTTCTAATTTCCAGCAAACGAATAAATGAACAATAATAACGAAGTGTGGTCAAAAAACTGAGTTCTATCCAAACACATGTCCTGTTCTTATGCCCCATATGCTGATGCAGACGTCTCCAAAACCCCACAGGTGGACAAATCTAATTAAAATAAGAATTTTTGTAACATTTTAATCCTTTTAATGTTTTTTCATATGTAAAGATATTTGTGTATTGCTGTACATCCTGTGTGTATTAAGCAATGTGTAAGTGTTTGGACCTGCATAGGCGCACAACTAACATGCTCTGCGCTGGACCTTAGATCAGCTTTCAGTTGGTCAATGGTGCAGACTATTTCAGTTCTTCAAAATAGCAACGTGCCAACAATGTGCCTTAACACACCTCCTTTTCAGACCAGCACACCCATGAGCACACAAAGTGGCACAAATGGATTTGCTATTTAAACAATGTGGTTCAAAACGTGAAAATTACTTTTGCGCTGGTCTGAAAATAGCAACAAATCACGCCAAACACGTCTTGCGCCTTATTGCGTCGGGTGTATGATAGGGCCCAATGAGTTAAAATTAAACAAGTTTTTCCTTGTTTATCTAATTAATCTTCCAAAGGGGTAAGCTTTGTTTTGACATACATTTATTTTGCTTACCCCATTAGCAGATTATTTAGCTTGTTTTAAGAAAAAACTTGTTTAATTTTCACTCATTATTTCTTAAAACAAGACGATATGTTTTGCTTGTCTAGAAAATGCTTCTTGATTTAAAAAGTTGTAAATATTTGGACTAGAAACAAGAAACAAATCTAAGTAAGAAAAGCATTTTTTTGCACTGTATTGTATGAGTTTTCATGCAAGCCTTTAATGATTCTCAAGAAACGCATAAAGATGCATCTTTTTCATCAACACTTGACCTTCTATACACTTCTAGTCTAAAAAAACACTCTATATTTGATTCAGTAACTATATATAAAACGTGTAGTGCATTAAACTAACTGGGATTTATCATATTATTTACATGATGTTGCTTTGATTACATCCATCTTTCTCATTTGCACAGAAGTCCATCACAGAAAACCATCTGCCAAATGATTAAATGGAAATCTAATGTAAATGCAAAACACCCCCAGCAACCACATAACAACATGTTGGCAGTATGCTTGACACTGAAGTCCATACGAGCAGATCTAAATCTCACAGTGGACTAATTTGAGGCGATACACATCTAGCGACCCCGTAGCAACATCTTGGCAACCATCCAAAAACCCCAGCATGGAGTTTTGCACAGCTAAACACCACTCGCATTGTATTCAGAAAACGTAAACACAACATATTTGCCGCAGTAAACAGGGATTGATGCTGAATACGAAGTCCTCCATTCTATAATAATCAATTTCAGAACAGTCAATATGCTTTAAGCTAAACTAGTCTGAAACAGAATTAGAAGTAAAACATATTTGGGTGGTGTAATTTTATAATGAGGGCGACGCGGTGGCGCAGTGGGTAGCACGTTCGCCTCACAGCAAGAAGGTCGCTGGTTCGAGCCTCGGCTGGGTCAGTTGGCATTTCTGTGTGGAGTTTGCATGTTCTCCCCGTGTTCGCGTGGGTTTCCTCCGGGTGCTCCGGTTTCCCCCACAAGTCCAAAGACATGCAGTATAGGTGAATTGGGTAAGCTAAAAAATTGTCCGTAGTGAATGAGTGTGTATGAATGTTTCCCAGTGATGGGTTGCAGCTGGAAGGGCATCCGCTGCGTAAAACATATGCTGGATAAGTTGGCGGTTCATCCCGCTGTGGCGACCCCAGATTAATAAAGGGACTAAGCCGAAAAGAAAATGAATGAATGAATGAATTTTATAATGCAATGTTGTTAATCATATCTAAACCATTCTGTTATGTTCAGGATGTCTATGGGTTGCTGTTGAGTCTTAATTTGGCCACAACTTTCTCTGTGTTTCAGCAAATGGAATCATTTTAGGTGACAAATCTTATTTTGACACATATTTTGGGAAAATGCTGTAATTGAAATGTTTTCAAAAACTCAGCAATACACTCTGGGCAAATGGACTACCCTTTCGTTATGTTGGTGGCTGTTTTTGCCCCATTGACTTCAATTATAACCACATTTTTGGATTGCAAAGCCATGGCATCATATAATCATGCATTCTTGATTGTTGGTGGTTTTCCCTGTTGGGAAGAGATAAATTTGTCATTTTTACTGTTGTTATAATGGAAGTCAAGGGGGCAAATCAGTAAATGAGGGAGAAAAAAATAAAATAGGATGCTACACACCTAACAATACATCAAAGCCAATGTTACTATTCTTTTACATGTCCAAGACTGTGATTAAGTGGTAAAAATATATTTAATATAATAGTCATTTTGTATGTGTGTGGGGTTTTTTCGCCCCAAATCACTGACCGTGAACTTGGCAATTAAAAAGTCAAAATCCTGGATTAAAAAAATAATAATAATAACAATAATATATATATATATATATATATATATATATA